>BCLG01003200.1:8582-55505 GCA_001602295.1 Zoysia matrella
CTGACGCACCCACGGCGCCACTCACTGGCGCGCGGGCCCCACGGAGCCGCCGCGGCCTTCTACAGGCGCTTCTCGTCGGCCTCGTCGTCCGTGGCCGTCGCGCCGCACGAGGCGCGCGACTCGGGCCTCGGCGGCTCGACCTACTACGCGTGGATTCGGGCGGCCGCTGAGGCGGCCCCGGCGCCCTCGGCGCCGCAGGAGGAGGAGGACGACGGCCCCGAGCGCTACATCCCCGTCAAGGCATACTTCCTCTCCACCAGGTGGGCGAGCACGCCACGCCGTGTCGTGCCATTAGGTGTTTGATGATTTCCTGTCAGGGGACGTTGCGCGCTTACGTTCTGTTCTGATGTTGAGGACGCCCAGTTGGTCCTGTGGATTGAAATGATGCGTTCTCGTTTGATGTTTCGTCCTCTCCGTGGCAGCATTGATCTGAAGAGCATGCAGGCGGAGCACGGAAATGACATTGTCCCTCCGTCAACCCGTACCCTCAACTACATTGCGCTCCGCTACCCTGAGTTCCCTCCTGAGATTATGGTTTGTGCTTCGTAGCATTAATTATTTGAAGAGCAAGAGAGATTATAGAAAGTAGAAACGACTAAATCTTATCATCTTTGGGTCACCTATTGAACATACTCCTATAATGTACATATATTCTTTGACACCATCCTGACCTTTGCTGCAAAAATAAATGTTTTTTGGTTGATATGTGCGTAGGACATTGGAGTTAAGGACAACAGATTTTGCTATCGCTATGTTGTTGTGTTCCAATATGGTTCAGCTGTGCTCTTCAACATTGCTGATCATGAAGCCGAATATTATCTTGATATAATTAGGAAACATGCTTCAGGATGGCTTCCAGAGATGAGAAAAGATGGTATGTTCATGCAATTCATTTCTTTGCCATTTCGATTATCTTATGAATAGAGAAGTTATATTTGCTGCTTTTTTAGTTGTCTGTATCCCCTGAAAATATTTACATGAGCAGCAAGGAGTCCAGCTACCTTGTATGACATTCGGATCTGCAGTTTGACAGTGTTCATTTAACTTCTATCAAATTCGAAACATATTGTGGCCCAACAATGCATCACGTCACCTAGATCTAGATGCACAAATTTTTTTTTTCTCTCTTGTTGATAAATTGCTAGAGCATTCCTTTCACTGGGGCTGAAATTTAGATATGTCATATTGGCCTGCTTAATTCTTTGCAAAGGCTTAGATTTAGAGTACATCCTGTATTATAGTGATGCCATATGTTTTGCAATGAACAGATTATGCAGTGGTTGAGAAGCCATCCCTTTCAACATGGATGAAAGGAGGCCTTGATTACATAGTTCTTAAGAGTTTAGATACGGATGGGATTCGCATCATTTCAAGTGTTCTTGGTCAGAGTATTGCCCTTGATCATTATATTCATCAGGTACTGAAATTTAGCAAAGTTAGAGAACTTTGCCTTGTCGCTTATCATTACATTATTATGTTCTTTAATTTTTAACCTTTTAGAAACTAATATTTGTTAGGTCGATGATATGGTTGAGGAATTCACTGAAATTAATCGTGTCATGGAGAAGACTGGGAATTTCACCATGCAAAGAAAGAAACTCTTTCAACTTGTGGGCAAAGCTAATTCTAATCTAGCAGATGTTATCATCAGACTTGGTCTTTTTGACAGGTACCGTGCTTCCATTTCAGGAATTAGGATCACAGTCTCGTATAAATCTTATATCTTGTTAAATATTATAGTGCATATTTTTCCCTCTGAGTGATTTAAGAAGTGAATCCTGGGCGCATGATTGTGCTATAGGATTTAAGGTGTCCATGATTAATTGACTTTACTGTGCAGTGTGCAGTAATCTGTGTTCTACAGGCATCTTGCTTGCTATCCCTGGATTATATTGTATTCTTCGTTGCACTTTTGCATGGCCCCACATTCCTGCATGGATTCCTTACATTTATAAATGTTATCTTGCTTCTGGAATTGTTTCGGAGACATCTTTTGTCATTTAAAATATATAATTCTTGCCCAGGTCAGAAATTGCTTGGAAAAATGCAAATTATGCACAAATTCTGGAGTATCTTCGGGAGGAATATGAATTGAATCAGCGTTTTGGAAGCCTTGACTTCAAACTGAAATTTGTGGAAGTAAGTGAATCATTCGTTTTACTATTGTGAAATCTACTAGATGACCATTTTTCAAATTCATTCACACTTACGATTTATTATTTTAACAGCACAATATTCATTTTCTTCAAGAAGTCCTTCAGAATAGACGGTCAGATTTGCTGGAGTGGGGTGTCATAATACTGCTGACTATTGAGATTGTCATCTCGTTATATGAAATTGTTAAAGATTCCAACATGATCACTTGAAGGCTCTCTATCAATAGATCTGTCCTTTTTAGCCACCCTCAAAGTCGCAACTAATCATCTGGTTATACTTAACCCAGGCTCTTCCTCCATGTCTCCACCCCTATTGATACCTAACCTTGGATGAAAGCAGGGGAGTCATGTTCCCACTTCCAACCATAACTTACCTTCCAGAGCACTACAGCCTTAAAGTTGCATCATTGAGGTTTTTCCATACTATGGTTTCTGCTCACTGCTAACAAAAAGAAGTTCCTCCAATTTTCCAAAGCCCAAAATAATGTCAGGGCTGTCGGGTTTTTAAAATTTAAAGAGCATATTAGTTTTCAATGTCCTATCCGTTTCAGGCACCTATACACATGCTCTTGGCGGCAGCAAAAGGTGCCAGGTTTCAATATTTTGTAGGATTATGTTAGGTCGTATTTTTTTGTTTTCTTTTCTTTTTAATAAAGCTGATATCAGCAGGCTGCTGAAAAATTGAGCTTATGTACATGCCAAAAAATTTTATATTACGCCCATGGCATTATTTGTAGTACGCCATTACGCCTCCCCTTTCAGTTTTTTGTATAAATATTTTGCATGGGAAAGTTTCCCTTTGGCATAAACATCAATATACTTCAAATTTTAATCAAAAGAGTGAAAGAGGAAATGTTTTGAATACTATAAGAATATACACATCTTGTGTTATCTTATAACCAACAGTCTGTTGGCTTGGTGCCTTAAAGTTCAGAACGGAAGTGTTTCTTTTTTTCAGATTTTCTGTCCAGCTGATCTGCCTTAGAATGATTCATGTGTATGTATTCCATTGTATTTGTCGCGGATGCAATGCAGAAAAATCTGACGCAACAGCTTGTGTAAACCAGCATGATTGTTCGCCATGGCTTCTCTTCAGGATTATTTCCATCCAAACACGGCTTTACCGTGCTGTTCAAAACTTGAAATGGATGGCATCGCAGAAAAGCAGCAGTAGATCGATATAAGGGAAGCACAGAAAACCCTGGAGCGTCAGACCGTTCACATCCCGGCCACGGCACGGGCGCGCGACTCACCTGACGCGTGATGCTTATGCCAAGGCACAAAATCAGCCGGCCATTGCATACACCACCCAGCGCTGAGCACGCAATGGCATATATAAGAGACGAACGGCAAATCCGACTTCTATTCGACTACACCCCACATGATATGATTCTGTTCGTTCTTGCTAGCAGCGACAGCAAAAAAAAAAAAAAAAGGCATAGGGTGTAAGCACAGGGCATATTCTACAGTGTCGCAGAATGGATGCCCACTGATGTTCTGTCTTAGTTTATTTGAATGCCAGGAATCGAATCTGGCGAATTACTATGGTAGACACACTCAGTCCAACCTCCTTAGCAAGTACGCCACCTGAACCTCCTTGGTTAGCGGCATGATCCTGTAGCTGTACAGTTCGGCTACCAAGCTGGGTCGGATCTTGTAGACCGGCGGGGCACCGTTCTCTTCAGCGCCAAAGTTCACCTCTTGTCCAAAGATCTTGGCCTTCCCTTCCACCCTGTTTTCAATGGTGCGCTCAACAGTTTCATAGGTAAGTAGGTGCATCAGCTGGTCACGGTCCTGAAATTCGATGCAAATGCAAAAGAAATCATGATTTTGCAACGGAGTCAAATTGTCATAGTAGCTGCAAGTAAAAGATAATGACATAGTACAACTACACAGCCCATATGCCAAACAGAACGCAAACCTGGGCTATTATTGCAGGCATGTAAGCTTCAGGGGACTCTTGAAACTTGGCCTCTGCTACAAACTTCCCATAGTGGATTCTTTTGGAGAGGGCCTGTACAATAGTATAGGGAACAAAGAATAATCACTATAATTGCAAGATGTAACCAATGAATATCAGCTCAGTAGAACAGACATGACATCTGGCAAAACAATGGCAATGGAAAAAAAAATCTTTTATGATCATATACAATTTCAATTTCAACCTTGTCACTAACATATACTAAGCCAATGAAAGCTGAAGCAGAGCAGAAGGAACCAACAATAAACTTGCTGAGCTGAAGACAAGAAGGTGTGTTGTGGCAAAAAGGACAAGAAGATGTGAACCCAAAGTAATGAAGTGAGATAGTGGATTTGATATGTATAATACATACCTGCAGGCATATAGTGTCACAAAGAGCGCTGGATCCACAGTTACCATCATTTCCTTCTTTCGTCAATCTTGGAAGAAGTTCATCGAAGTACATTTTCCAAATCTCTTTGTTGATATTAATTGAATCAGCGCATGGGTGCAGAACCTATGCAAAGAGGGAAAAAAATGAGAATCCATCTGAAATGTACTACAATTTAAATTAGAGCAAGATATATCATAGCATTATGAAACCTTGCAATATATGAAATTGGAACGAACAGTTGTCAGGTTCTGATAGTCTGTGACAGCTAAATTATGTTACGATTAATCCATATTACACTATCTTACGATTAAACTGGAGCTAAATTATGTCACTATCAATGGTTATCCCCATGAAAGATAATGAACAATAGATATAGTAACATCTCCACCCTTCCCTCCACCTAGGTTCAGCGGGAGGTTTTCTTGAAGATGAATGGGAATTCTATTCTGGCCCAATAAGAAATCGTAGATGAATCCATGGCTTATTTCAACTCAATATGAACCCATGGCTTATTTCAACTCAATCCAATATGACCAAGAAATACAGTAATAGTTATAAAGCTTGCCTTAGAAATCCACTGTGCTAGCATCTCACATTGAACCAATGCAGCAGAGAAATCTATATTATCTTTGTAAAACAGGAAAACTTGTGGTCTATTGTAGCTATGGTCTATGGAATAAGAAATGACGCAGACCTTAGTTCTGTCTGCTTGTATGTTGTTCAAGAATTGGGCAATGGCTGAATAAATGAGCTGTATGGGCCCTATAAGCCAGATGCAAAAATGATTTATCTACTGCCATAAAGGAAATGGTCGGAAATGATACATTGGATTGTAAATGGCAAGTTATGTTTTCTATATTGATAAGAGAAGCAATTATAAAATGAGAATATGTATTACATTTGGGTATTTGATTGGTGGCAACAGAGGCTCAGGCAGATCTTCTGGGAAGAACGGGTGCTCATCTGGGCTCTTGTATCTCCCAACCTACATTCAACATCAGCATATTATAACTTACCACAACACTGTCAATTGATTTGTTAGTTTGAAGCTAGATTCACCTGTGCATGAAGCTTTTCAGTTTCCTTAACTATATATTCAGCCAAAGAGCCATCAAAACCATCCATGGGAAAAGCATCGGTATCATAAGTATTAGCATTGTAACGATACTGCGCTCGCTCCAACAGGCTGAATATGATGCTGTCTTCTTGTCTAATCAAAGAGTGTCTAATGCTGTCCAAGGTCAATATTTCACTTCGATCTACCCTCTCTTCACTGATAAAAGTGCACAATCAAGAAAGGGAAAAGATGATTAGTTCCTTCAATATATAATTGACTTTCAAAAAAGGTATAACATATAAGAATTAAATCTTTCTGCAAAAGAGTGCCGCAATAAAATAACAGTCTTAACACTCCAAGTCAATGCCCTTAAGATTGCACAAACACGTATATGGAAAGTATCATTGGAATTCAACAAATAGTCACAAAGAAACTACCACATATGAGTAAATCCACCTTTCAACAGAAAAGCATATACTCAAGTCTTCAGAACATATCATTGGTGGAAATATCAGAAAGCCTTAGCCACATATTTCCACGGTCTAGTTACTTAAAACAGAGCATTGCCTACAGCACAGCTTTTGAGATCATCAATACTTCCAAGTCAACTCTACCACCACAAAGTCAAGTTCACAGGCTATCAAACCAAAAGTGTAGCATAATCAACTCTACATAATATTTTTGACACAATAATTAACTTCACGTTGTTGGGAAAACGTTTCAAGCAATGACTTGGCAATTATTTAGGAGACTAGGTCAAGCAATGGCAAAATCATCCCCATACTCAGAAACAGGGTGTCCAAGTTCATAAACATAGAAGATACAATAACCCAGGTTGGATTCAGAAAGTTTAACCAAACAAATGTAAGCACTAAACGCCAATCCATCAATTGAGAACCAATGCAAATCCAGCTAGAGGACCGGTAAGGAAATTCGTCCAATACATCTAGCCGACACGCGCAAGCACGATGAGTCCAACCGCAGCCAGCGCGACCCAGCTCGCACGGAAGCAACAATTTGTTGCATCAAACGCTATGTCGCTAGAAGAAACCCAACCATTCCATACGTACTTGGTCACGGGGGTGGCGGAGTTGTTGCCCGCGCACATGCGCAGCGCCACGGCCTTGGCCGCCGTCGACGACCCGAACACGACGCGGCCCCATCCCTGCGCCCGCCGGGACGAGTCTCCCCGGTGCGCATGCGCGGGCGTCACCGTCGCGGCCTTGGAGACAAACTTGAGCTCCATGGAGAGAAAAGCGGGTGACGAGGACACGAGAGAGGTGCGATGGCTGGAGTTAGGTGGGGAGAGGGACGGAGACGGCAGGCTGGCTTGGGCTGAGCAGGCAGATCAGGGAGGATGCCAACAACCAAACAGGGTCGGCGGAGGAAAGGGATTTGTTGCTGGTAGTGAATTTGGTGAGAGGATGCACGGAAAATGGACGCTGTTTGGGCGCCGTTTGAATTCGAATTATAGGATTATGAATTTTGAGATTTTAGAATTCAGATTATAAAATTATAAAATCTCTACAGTTTGAATTACAAGATTTTATTTAGATTTTTAAATTTTAAAATTTGAATTTTATGATTTTAAAATCTCAAATGTTTAGATTATGAGATTTTATCATTTTAGTTATATTGATGTGCACTATAGTATAAAATATTAAATAATAAGCTAGATTTATGAGATTTTATAAGATTTTATAATTTTTTAAAAACTATCTCGTTTGGATACTATTAGCATTCTTTTTATCTGAATTCTCAAAATCGCTAAAGATTTAAACGACACCTTGGTGGCGTCAACGTGAGAGGTGTGAACGTTGGGTACTTGATGTGCGGTGCTGGTCGGATCATCGTGCAAAAGATAATGAAGCTTTAGGTTTCGATGGGCAGTAGTCGTCATGGTTGTTGGCTTGCGCGCGCATGTAACGACAAATATAAGGATCAATTTAGAAGCAAGGAGTATTGGACTTTTTTTATTTTTTGAGGCTCTGCTGATCATTGCTAAAATGTGTAAATGCATACGGATGACGTGTGAATGACTCCATGATAGTTGCTATACGACATCGTGTTTGGTTAAAAGATGCCAGCAAGAATGTTCTCGACTCCTGAATACTTCAAGACGGCACGAAACATCTGTCAGGATTGACATTGCAACATCAACAATGATGTTTGGATAAAAAAGCTACCTCATTGACTCACTTTAGTGCTTTTCAGGTATCATAAAATGTCGATGAGAAATTATTACTGCTACATATGTACTTCAATGATGATGTCTTCTTAACTTCTGCAAAAATGTATATTAAGGTGAAACTAGATGCCATGCAAAGCATCATCACCAATGATACATTTTATAACACAAAGCTAAACTATAGTTCACTTAGGAGAGTTTTGAACTAATCTATTGTCTCACAAATAAAAGCCTGCATTCCTGTCATGACAGAGTCAACAACGATGATGTATATACATTAGTTTTGAATGAACACTAAGGCCGCACAGGTAAACTCTTATTGTGATTCGACAAAAGTGTGAAACATTGCAAAGTGATATTTAAAAAAAAAAATTCAAAACTGGGTTTGTTCTTTTAGATGCTCAAACTAAACCATTACAAATCACATGATCTTAGAAGGTGAAAAGAAAAAAAAATAAACATGACATTAGCATGATGCACATCTACACTAATATGACAAAATAGTAGAAACACATACATGCCCATGTTCTTAATAATAACTAACATTATTTCGTCGCGGATGGATCTTGTATAGAAGGCAACTAATAGTTTCATAACTTCTTCTGAGCTAGTAGATGTGTAACCTGAAGTATGTACTGACATAGTATAAAATTTTGCTTCATTTTGTCTCCCCCAATATAAACATACCAATAATTTGACTCTCACACTTCTAGGTTCTCCTCCGTTAAGCTAAAGAATGGAAAGGAAATCAAATGCAAAGCAACTGGGCGTCACTGTTTCAATGGGGGGTAATATGCAGGTCCGCTGTAGGAGCCGTGGATGTGGGATTAGGATCGTCCGCAGTCGGTACGGCAGGGGTCGGTCCGAGCAATCGGTGCTTACAGAAAAAAAAATAGTGAAGGAATATTTTTATTTTCTTTTAACTGTTATTCTTTAAAAATTTAAAGAAGTTTATTCAAGCTTCTAAAGTTTTTCATATTTATTTTGTTAATTTTGTCTTGACGAGTTTTTCGTGCAGTTGCTCTTCGAGTTATTTCTAAAGCTTTCTAAAGGCTTAAAGTTTTCTAAATTTGTTCGATTAGTTCGTATAATTTTCTAAAATTGTTCCGTTAGTTTTTTAAATTTTTCAAACTTGTTCTGTTAGATTTGTCTCATCGATCTCTTCCTGCAGGTACCCTTTGAATTATTTTTTAAGTTTCTTAAAATTGTTTCGTTTAGTTCGCAAAATTTACTAACAAAACAATTTTAATAAATATTAGAAACTCATGGAACAACTTTTGTAATAACTCGAATGACACCTATACAAAGAGTTTGATGAAACAAATTTAAGGAAAAAACTTTAAAAAACTTGAAAAACTAACGGAACAACTTTAAAATAATTTATTAACTAATAAAACAACTTTAGCAGACTTTAAAACTAACAACACAACTTTAAAAACTTTAAAAATAACTTTAGTGGGTACCTACACAGAGAGATATGAGATGAATCTAATAGAATAAGTTTGGAAAATTTTAGAAACCAACAGAACAACTTTATATTTTTTAAAAAATTAATAAAAAAATTTAAAAAATTTAAAAACTAAGGAAACAACTTTAAAAAGCTTTAAGAATAACTTAAAAAGCACATGCACGAATTGCTCGATGAGACGAAACTAACAACATAAATTTAAAAAACTTTGAAATTTTGAATAAACTTATTTGAATTTTTAAAGATTAACAGTTAAAAGAAAATAAAAATATTCATTCACTATTTTTTTCTACTCGGCACTCACCCGGACGGAGCAACGAAGCGAAGCGTAGCCGCACGATGGCGCGTGCGCCGATGGACGACGGAGAGGCCGACAGCTCGGGCGACCGCTGCCGTACCGACTGCCGACGATCCTGATGCTGGATGTGGAGGTCCGCAGAACGAAATTATCGAGTGTTCGGCTGCAGCATGACTACATTTCAACATGTACAACAAGAGGTCCCCGGGAATCTTTCCCGGAAAGAAAGTCTTTCGTTGTTTCCACGAAAGCGAAGTCCAAGCGATTGTACGCGTAGTCGCATTCTAAGATCAACGAAGTGTGCAAGCATGACGTAAGCAACTGTCCATAGATGGGAACAGAGCTCCAGAAGATCCAGATGAACTATGCATGACGTCTACAAAAGACTGTTGTGTTCTCTTTTCACATTTATCCACGATATAACGTACAACTGAAAAGTAAGGCAGCTGTAACTTTCATCAAGCATGGGGTCATTGGTTGGTGATGATAAATATGCAGCCTCCAAACTGCCCGGGGCAGACGGGTTATGCAATTTCAGTGGATTACTGTTGATGAAGCATTTTCCTGACAAAAAATTACATCTGCAGAAAATCTCCGGTACTTTCTCACTTCACTAAAGTTGGCAGGGTGCATCACGAATGGTGGCAAAACAATTCTTGCTATTGCAGGTTCAGTTGATTACATTTTTTTTAAAAAAAAAAAGATGATTACACGAGTGTCATTTTAAGTTATATACCCACCCTTCAGCTATCGCGAGTATCATCATTTTCATCACCAGTATCTTCATAGCGTGGTTGATCGTACTTCTCCCGGAGCTGCTTGATAGGGATGAAGTCCCCGGCTGTGTCCTCACCATAAAATAAAAATTCAATGTAGGGATGATCAAACCTTCCCTACAATACAAAAGAGGGAAACACTATTAGTTCAGTTCTGACAAAGGGAGTTACGGCCAAGTATGCGAAACAGGTGCTCACTTTCTCTGATTCTGCAGCTGCTAAAATATTTTCTTCTGCAACTGAAGTTTAAAAAAAAAACACAAATGTGAAAATGGTATACTGTAAACAAATGTTAATGAGGAGGGGATATGCCATTGACAATGGAAAATATAAAATAGCACATTTCCCTTTTCAACAGTCATGTGTCATTTTGCTCATTAGTGCAAAATCATTTTAAAAAAGAAAAGTACGCATCTGAAATGGTCCAAGTTCGACTCAAACGCATCTACTACAGCCAAACCAATATCAACAGAGGAGAAAGAAAAAGGAAATACCATATGCAACAAGTAGATCTGGATCAACGTATACATCAACCAGGACCTGAATATTAAACAGTAAATTACATAGCATGTCAAAGTATACCAGGTACTGAAACTGATATTGAGACTATCAGCAAGCAACAAATTGCCTTATACCTAAGCAGAATGCAATGGCAGACCCAGAATGTCTTTATTGAGCATTCAAACATGGAAGTTTGGAGTGTTTTGGCCCAGCTAATGATATACTAAACATGTGACAAGAGAAAACATGACCAATAGAAGGCTATATTTACCTCAAGAAGAGGTTTAGCCCAAATATTATACATAATCTATATATATGTGTCTAATACATAAGTGGTATACTTGCTTATTAGACAAAATATTTGGGCATTCAGCTATATATCCTTGAATCAAGGGAGGTCCACCCATGGCAGAATGGTCCTTGCAGGCGGATGGGCACCCAGATAGAAATGGTGCGTTCACATATGTCAATGCTCTCATAGTAATTATTTTCAATGATGAATAAGTCAAAAGAAAGGTACATTGTCAGCAAGTTCAGAAGCCAGAAGCTAACGCTAGGGTCTACAATCATTGATTTCAGACGCTGTACAAGCATGTAAATTATGATAAGGTCAGCAAACAACTAGGCGAATCTCTGGAGAGTTGTTGTTGTTCTTCTTCTTATTATTATTATGGTAACCTAGTGCATCAGTAGCTTACTATGAACTTGATAACGCTGGCATTTCAGTACAACAGATGTGGCGATTACCTGATAAAATGGTTGATTTGGACCTTTAGACAGCTTTTCGATGTTTGCTGTCTCTATCCATGACTTGGACTCACAGCATACAGGATCCATGCCACATATCACACCTCTATATCCTTCAACAGGAGCACAATGGTAAAAAATTAGGTCAAGAAAACTACAGAAAAAAAAAAAAGTGTCCGATCACGATAAACTACAACGACCTCTATATTGAAGAAGCATGCTAAACTGAAAAAGTTAAGTCCATCAGCAAATAGGTGACTGATAGAGCCATAAATAAGCTTTGTCAAATGACTGAAAAATGTATAAATGAACTATGATGTCAAACTATATAGCTGGTACAAATAGCTATTTGCTACAGCCGTAGTTCTTGTGAATACCCTAAAAGTGCAGAATGTCTCTTGGCTGTTTTCAGCAAATATCATCCAATCTCAAATTGAGAGAATGGAAACAATGTCTTCAAAAAATACTTCAGTTTTTAACACTAATACCACAATGTGGTGACCTATTGTTACAATAGGGAAAACTGGGAAAACACACAAAATGTTTTTTATTGTTCTTTCTGTGTTCTGATAACTTCTATAAAGATGTTGAGCTTATCCTGAGATTGATTGTAGCTTTATAGCACCAGATGAACATTTAGGTTGTATGGAACTACTCACCATGTACCTTGTGCCGTACTTTCTGTCCCAGGCGAAACGCATATTTCACATTTTGATAAGCAAGAGCCTTAGCAGATACTGCAAGAGACTCAGCCTGTCGACATCAAAAGTTCATGTCTAAGGAGTTGAGCATAATATTCACAGGACTTAATGCATATTAGCTGCAATACCTCGAGTTTGGCAATTTCATCACGTAGACCAGCTGCCAAAGCATAGTTTTCACTGTCAATAGCTTTCTGCAAGTCTGCTCTGCAACAAAAGGAAAAAAAAACTAAGCTACCTTCCAACCACATCAATTTTGGTATGTCTTTTTTCCCTAATGATATTTGTGCTAAAATACATGATAATGAATAATGAACAGAGTGGAAAACCAATATGTACACTCTTCACTAAAATGAGTGAGTGTGAGAACACATGCAAGTATTTCCACGTTTCAATCATATTGTCATGGACAAAATTAAAATGTTAACATACCGTACACGTAAAAGGTTTAGAGCTTTATCCTGAGCTTCAGTCTTCGATGAACCTCTTTTAGCTTCACGTTGCCTGATTATTTCGGTCTCAATCTGCAAAAGGGGAATTATTTTTTTTTCCAGCGATCCCACTTTCTATTTATCTGCTGAAAAACTCGAGGTGAACTCTTTACCTTACCTCGGTAAGTTTTTCCCTCAATTGTTTAGCCACTTCAAATTGTTCTATATTCAATGCATACTAGTAAAATCCAAACAATTATGAGTGAGACTGAGCTTGCATACAGGAAATAACTTTTTTTTTTTGCACAAAAGTGTGAACACTGTACATTTTTCAGTGAACTAGCAATATGCTAGACAGTTGATCAGAGAAAGAACAGAAATATTATAAATAAGGGGTTATCATCTGGACTGTTAGCTTCCAATTCACAATAGAAAACTACTCACCTGTATCCGAGTCTGCAAATCCATCTGGAAGTAGAAAATCAAGATATCTTCATTAGCAGCTTCACTGCGCTCCAGCCTTGCATCATTGGTACGCCCGTCACCTCCAAACAACCATTTAGCATTAGTTTTTATTGTGTTCTTCATCCTTCTGCCGTTGGTCCCCGTGCTAAGTTTACCCACGCGCCATTGCAGTGAGCATGCACCATATCTTACTGAATATGTCTCATAAGGTGGATGCAGATCACTCCTTGCAACACAAGCTGTTCTGCAGATTGTTCCATGGGGCGAGGTAATAGAATTGCATATAGAGATGCCTTGCATTGTAGAGGCTTCAGACTTGAACAGTTTGATCACCACAGTTAAAATGCAATTCCCACTCACTGACACATAGAGGAGGTCAATGACACCTCTAACTCCGGCAACATGCGAACTGAAATAGTAACATCAGCAAAGTAACCTCCTGGAGCATGCTATTTATAGCAAATGTTTTAAACTAGAAACACACTTTCTCACCTAACAAATGCTACCAAGTTTGGTCTCAACACTCAAGCCCCATTTGGAACGCAGGAATTTCATAGGAATCTCACAGGAATTTCACAGGAATCAGCTCAATTTCATAGAAAAAAAAACAGAGTAATAAGAAAAATTCTCGTGTTCCAAACAGGGCATCAAGGGATATAAATTTGCATAAATGGTTCGCGACACACTTTCATAATGTTACAGGAATGGGCATTGAACCAGCTTTTTCCCCCAGATTTCGGTCAATTCGTTCAGTTATTCAGTTACACTACAGGCAATCAAGTTTCCCTTATCAGTTCGCCCAAAAGCCGCAAACTATCTACTGTGTATCTAGACTTTGAAAATTGTACTTCACGGAGAAATCTACAAACCTCAACCGACCTACGGCGGAATCTAAAATGTCATTCAATCAATGAATCAATAAAAGATAACATCATCAGCGGAAAAGCAGCTGGGTGCCCGTGGCCGGCAGAGAGAGTTTGGTTACCGGAGGCGACCACGCGGGGAAGGAGAGCGATGGAGGCGAGGGAGGGAGCAGAGCGCCGGATGTGAAGTTCGTTGGTTGGGGAGGGGCCAGGGGGGCTGCTGGTGCTACGGTTGCAGTGGCTAGAGATGAACACGGCTGCTCTCCCCTGAACCACTCGCTGGTCCTCGTCCTGGACTCCTGAAGCGGACGGGGAAGAGGTTCCCCTTGATGGGCTCGAAACGAGCTGCCTTTCTATTGGGCCTTCATCTGTAAAAACAGCCCACGCATAATCAAAAGGATACAGCCACTCGCCGGCGTCGCCGCTCCGCCCTAGTGCCGTCCAGCGCCGCCGACCCGCCCCGCGGCCGCCAACTATCCCCCGAGCGCCGCCGTTCCGCCCCGCTTGCCGCCACGGTCCTATCTGCCCCCCGCGCCGACTCAAGGTAAAACAGTGCGCTTAGGTAGGGCGGCTGCCCTACCTCGCCCTATTGGTAGATCCGCCTCTGAGGTGAACCATGCGGCTCCTGAAAGCGGAGGAGTTGTTCCGAAAGGTTCTGGACGGCGGGTCGAATAAGAAGCCGGCTCGGCTGCTCGGGCTCGACGTCGGTAGCAAGTACGTCGGGCTGGCCGTTTCCGATAAGGCGAACAGGATTGCTATGCCTCTGAGGTAAGCGCTTCTTTTAACATTTGGTGTCAGCCCCGCACCCCGCACTGTTAATACCATGTTTCGAGGCCTTGTATTGTGTCCTATCTTCTTTTCACTTGCACACAGGTATAACAGATTCAGTCAATTTAGTGTACAACTTCCAGTTCCAGAATTTACCACTATATGTAAGAACGCACCACATAATGTGTATGAAACAATGTGTGCAGCCAAAGTGATTTCTTTCAATGGACAAGAGAAGAGTGAAGTTGCAAGTCTGACAAAATAACATATTGTTATCTTGAATAGTTACTATAATCCAGTTGGTTTTATTACAGTCATTACTATATCTCATTACAAAGATAACAGTATCAGTTCAAAAAGAAAATATTCTATTCATTCCCTTTTTAGAAGATAAACTTGACTTCATTTATTCTATAGTTAACCAGGTAAATTTATCGATTTTTTCAGTGTCTTGTGTCGGACAAAGACAAACATCAACCTGATGGCTGATGATTTCAAAACATTGGTATGCTGAGCCCTCTTGACCATCAGACTTATGTCAAAAGTTAACCCTAACAAAATCGTTGGATAGTTAGCATTTATAATGATTTATTCTGCAACTGGACATCATTTTATTAGTATAATTTATCAAGTTTGTTTTCACAAATTCTTAACTGGATTTAGACTTTACCAAGAGGGAAGTGGGAGATAAATGCCCAGTGGTAGTAATTTGTTAAGGCTTTTTTACTACTACCTCCCATTTGTTCTTGATGTTGTAAGCCATAATAGGTTGTGCAAATTTGCACTAATTATTGTTTTCTGACAACATCAGAATAAATAGGACGAAGAAGATTGATTTTTAAGTTTGACGAAGAAGATTGATTTTTAAGTTTAATTTATTTTTCCATAATATTCAAGTGCAATACTATGCAACAGAGCGTCAGCACATCCAGGTGGCATGTACCTTTACTTTTATAATTTGCAATTCTGGTGGTGGTGGTTTCCTATCTCTGCCTGTTCTATCTTTCTCTACTCGTTGTGCTGATTATTTTTATGTCTTATCCCTCTATGGACTGTACAAAAAAAGGTAAATTCATTTTGAAATAAACCCATAAACATATTCAAATATGTTCCCATCTCTGCCTGTTCTATCTTTCTCTACTCGTTGTGCTGATTATTTTATGTCTTATCCCTCTATGGACTGTACAAAAAAAGGTAAATTCATTTTGAAATAAACCCATAAACATGTCAGACATGATTTACAGAAGAATGGCAGCAGTTATTCTGTGATGCTATAAAGTTCTATGCATAGATCACTCATTTTAATTTGCTAGGTCATAGTTTCATTTGTTACTTGTTAAACTTGTTCCCGCTCTTCAGCTTTGGCCTTAGTTCAAATGTCTAACTTTGTTTACTGAAACAGGTTTCGAAGTATTCCCTTGTTGGGTTCGTCGTGGGCTATCCATTCAACCTTCATGGTCAACCTAGTCCAGATGTAAAGTGCTCATGCTCTTGTACAGTTGACCCCTGTCCCACTTTATGTTTTGTAACGTTTTCTTTCTGCAAAGCAGGCAGTTCATGTAAGGCTTCTTGCTGGAGAACTTTCTAAAACTGGGAAACTTAGTGATCAGTTCTATACATATTGGGACGAAAATTTCACCTCAAAGGTGAACTCCATTTTCATCTTTGAGCATCCTTGCTCGACATGAGAAGCTGAGTTAATGTGGCTTGCTGCATGCAGTTTTTCTTATGATTATTATTTGGTTCATTGCAGTTTGCTTCATTCATTTATGACACACCTTTTACTCTTTTGAGGTTCTCTGTGTAGTGGAGTGCTTTTTATTAATTCTGTTGTTATGTTCTCTACAGTGTGTAGAAGCCCTTTTACAACCTCTGGATCTAAAAAATTGGGATGAGGCCAAAACAATGACAGATAAATTTGCTGCAGTTTGCATACTTCAGGTACACAGTCCAAATAACTGGGTAACTTTTATTTACTGTTGTATTCTAGGGGAAATTTTACTTAGTGTTACCTATATCATGGTTTCAACTGAATTCGTGTATGATCCCTTCGTGAACAGGGTTATCTTGATAACATGAACAGAAAATTGAGATCTGAAGATAAATCTGAGGCATAAGGTGATACCTAAGCTCCATTTCAACTGAATCACATCTCAGGGGGTGAGCTTCTGGTAGGTCTGATCTGCACAGGGTTTGAAGGGCTAGCTTTTGCGATGTTATTTACTTATGTAGATTAATGTGCTTATGGACCTCAATGTTATGCAGGCTTGCAGTCTTTCCTTGTTCAAGTGGCCCCGTGCCCAGTTCACCGTGATGTGAATGGAGCTTCGTATGCACAAAGCTTTTGGTGGCATCTCCTGATTTTTTTGCTCCAGATCTACCTAACTAGTACTGAGACATCAACAATTGGTTATACCTGCCTGACGCAAGCAGATTTTGTGCTTGGCTGCTCAGGGACAAACCGTCTTAGACGATGCTAAAGTATTGTGTCCTCGAATATGATGCTAAAGCATCAAGAACATCCTGTTTTTAACCCCTTCGCCCGGTCTCTATCAGCTGACGACGGAGTTCTTCCAATTGGCACATCAGATAATGCAATGTGACTGTACGAGGGGCCCTCATTCGCCACGGAATTCCTTGTCTGCGCTTGTTTACCCATTGTTTGGTTCTCAGATTGCTTGTTCAGACTCCAGAGGAATCAGGTAAGCTATCACGTCGAAACGGTTCGACTTGAGAATCATGTCGCTGCGCTGCGCGAAGGGTCCGTCATTTTCTCCAAAAGCGCGACATGATCGGAATCTGCCTGCGTAGTCACGCCTAGGTGCATGATGTTAAAACACTTGTGCGCGCTGGCTGCACCGCTCACAGCACAGTTCAGAGCTCTGGGACTCGATCTCGGCATGAACCGGGACGGATGGACACTGCGGTTCTGATGTTTGCTCCAAGAAAGTAGCCGAGGGACAGCGTGACAAAACTTCGCGACGATTTTGTTGCCCATGCACAAGGATACCTTATTATGTGCGAATGTACTATAGCAGGCTGACGATGGATTCTCTCAAGATCGGCAATAATTTGACACAACTGACGCAACTTGGTGATCGGGAAAGAAGAGAAGGCAAAATTCGAAGTACTTGTTACTAGCAAGCAGGGCGGAACAGAGGAGCAAGACCGGGCACTGTCAGATCACGGGCTCTCACGTAAGTAGCGTCGCATATTCGCGAGAAAAGTCTGCGCACGCAACTCAAGTTGGAACACTGGTGAGCACAGCACGTAACCGGCGATACCCGTGACTCGGTTCACCCAGGCTGCTGCTCCATGCAGAGTCAACGCCGCAGGGCAAGCTGTAGCCGTAGCTTCGAGCAAGAGAGACCTTGGAGCCAAGGAACGACTGGTCAGGTCTCAGGAACGCATGAAGTCAGCGACGGACCGTACAGTTTTCCCCCGTTTGATACGCCGTGGAAGAAGCGCTGCTGCAGGCTGAAGGTACGCCACGTTGGAGACGCCGTGGCTTCAAGGTGACGAAGACGGCTGGCAGCGGTCGACAGCCGCCGGCAGCAGGCGCCGAGCCGGTGGTTTCTGACGAACTGCGCGCGCGCGATGATGCTTTGCATACTTGTTCCGAGTTAGTATAGCTGTTTGCCTTTTCCTTGGGCGATTTCTTGAACGGATAAGCCGCCGGTTTTGCTTGCAGGGCGTTGAGCTTTGACCGCATTCACGGACCGGGCACGGACAGGCTGCTCGCAGAGGATGTCCTGTGCTCAGGGCGCAAAATTGAAGCAGAGTTTGATTCGCTGACCAGTTCGTTAGCAGCCGCTTCCGGCAACAAGAGAAATACAAGGAACAGAATTAGCATAAATCGTGCGTGCGTCAGCGCAACCACGTAAGATTTTCGTTGAATGGACCCTGTTTTTGGCTTAGTTATAACCCGGGCCTGCCTAGACCTTATCGGAAATTAATCCTAAAAAATAACTGGACGAGGATCAGAAGAAGATATGAGAGCATACGCCAAGTTGTCGTATACGTAGTACGTGAAACTAATCGTACATGTCAGCAGATCAGCGACTGATGACCAAATCTCCGTTCCTCTACTGAGCCTCGTGACTCATGTGGGCGCCAGGAGAAGATTACAGTACTACTACTACTAATCAGCACGTCACCCTCATATGTGATCCGGGCGGTGGATGACGGTCACTTGCTGCCGGGCGGGCGTGCACGAGACTAGTGGCTGTCAGGATCCAACGTGCAGATCTCGGGTTCTCTACTGGAGCGTGCGTCTCGTGCGACAGCGATGCCGATCGAGGTCACGCCGCTCTCCAGTCCAGGGTGCCGCGCTGCCGGCCGGCTGCCTGGTGCGGACGGCGACCCGTGCGTGCATCTACCAAGGCCTCCCGCGCGTGTACGAGTAGACGGCGGCGTACGCGCATCCTGCGCGCGGCCGGCCGCGGTCTCCGGCCCTCACAAGGGCGCGGGACTCGTTGCCCACGTGAACACGCGGTGACCCGTCACGGGGAACCAGCACTGTCCTGCTAGTTAGTAGAGCGCGCACTAGTGGCGGGCGTAGGCGGCGGTAGGCGTGGCACCATGTCGTGGCCGCGGCTGGTGGTTTCGGCGAAGCGGTCGCGGGCGCCGCGCCTAGGAGTTTGGGCGCCGAATCGGCCGGGCTGGACGCACCGGCGGACACATGGTCACCGAGTGAGTGGTCAATGGTCACGGCGCTTGATGCGCACGGTCGGGCGTCTTCCTTTTGTTTCTCGGCCGTGCTGGATTCGGTCCGCAACCGGCCCCAACATGGCTACGCTGCTACGCAGAGTAGCCATGGGTAGATGGCGTGGACGACAGAGAACATCTACTCGATCGAGGCTATGCTATGCAATATGTATGCATGACGGTCGACGAGAATCAGGAATCAACATTGCTGGCCGACAACCTCTCTTTGTTAACGCACCCTCGAACGCAGGCGCCGGTGTAGCTGAGACGGGACCTCTGAAATCACCACGGCAGATCAAACGCAGTGCTGCTCGATCAACTGCAAGTCTTTACAACAAATTAAACAGCAACTACGCTATCAAGCCTCTTGCATGCCTCCTTTAGACTTGATACGAAAATGATCAACATCACTTCACCCTTTCTGTCTGCACACACGAATCCTGGCAGTATGTTAGCTCCAAAACAGCCGGATACGCATCGGATTGTGCTGTGTCTGGTCTGCAAAGGCAAGAGCGTGTACATGCAGAG
This sequence comes from Zoysia matrella, assembly GCA_001602295.1. Classification (NCBI taxonomy): domain Eukaryota; kingdom Viridiplantae; phylum Streptophyta; class Magnoliopsida; order Poales; family Poaceae; genus Zoysia; species Zoysia matrella. The sequence continues at coordinate 28,591 of BCLG01003200.1, forward strand.
TCACCTCAAGACGTAACGATCGTACGTGTCGCTCCTCGATGAAACACTCCAAGTCGGACTCGATAACGACGGACGGGCTGATGAGACAGTATAATACTCTGGGTACCTGTAAAAGCCGTCTTTCCACTGAAGATAACCTGCTGCAGTTGTGTTGAGTAATACAGAGGGCAACGCTAGCTGTCCTGAAGAGAAAGCTGGGACGTTCGAGTGCCCGAAATACGAGCTGGTTAAACCACCCTCTCAAAAGTCTCAAGCCAAGACGACTACTTCTGCGGCTCAGTTCACCAGAAAGCGCTCATGCGTGAGCGCCTGTCTCGCTCAGACGTCCTGAAATCAAACCACTGATGTCACACAAAGCCAGGATTGATTAGGGGCAGAGGTGTAGGACAGACAGCACGCACTGGCATCATCTCAAGAAAACCCCCCAAAAGCGAAACACCCCTCCCGGACACAAGCCCACAAAGTCAAGCTACGTGCATGAGCGTCCGCGACGAGGTAATAATCAATGGTTAACCATCTGCGCAGATTGGACTAACCAACCCATGAAACATCATTCCAGCCGAACACGTTGCTATCGTTCTTGACATGAACGCCGCTACGTGCAGACATCAGCCGATCGATTCGTGCGGTGGTCACCGGAAAGGCAGAGATGGGATTAACATTCATTCGTTCGTTCGTCGCGACAGACCACATCCCTTTCTTGCCTCATTTGCTCCTTGCTTGCCGACCGAGATCTCGACGCGCGGACTAACCGCGCGTATTTGACGCGCGCGCGCGCGCGCGCCGTTGGACTTAGCCACTTCGGCGGAGGAGCCCAAGCATTTTTCCTCCGGCACGGTGGACTTCGATCGAGAGCGTTCGTTCGCTCGACTCCATCGGATCCGCTGTTGCTTTCGCGACGGAGCACAAGGCATCAATCAGATACATAACGAAGGCTAGCTTATTAGCTGACCTGAAATTATTCCTCGCGCGTCACTGCAGCAGCAGCAGGCCAGTGCCTTTCATCCGGTCAGCACCACCCCTCCACCGTTCTGCGCTGTTGACGAAATCAAGAACACATACCTAGACGATGCAATAAACTACAACTACCAGTCCATCATCCTCCGAACGGGCTAGCAAACCGAGCAGAGATCAAGCCTCGACGCAGCATAAACAGTCAATCAGAGGAATTCAGCCCCCTTGTCCCGTAGCATTATTATATATAATTGTTAAATCCGTTTAGGAGGTTGGGGATTCCCCCTAGCTAACGAGGCGGAACAGTCACCGCATATTCTATGCGCAAATTGCAAATCCGACCGGCCATCGCTCACACGCATTGTGCTGTGTCCGATCCGGCAACGCAAACACAGCATCTTTGTCTCACATCGATCTCGCGAGTAAAGTAACGAGGCGTCATCAGCCGTCGACCGTGAAATTTTCGTTATTTTTGGCGTCAGGTGTGTGTCATGCGTGATGCTGATTGAAACGGAATAGTTTTATCAGCTTGTGTTGGTGGATCGTGGTGCAAGTTAAAGTCATACTCGTACAGGCGATCCGGATCAATGACTCGAGGTGAGTGAGCTAGGGAAGCGCAGCTAGCTGCGTGTAGAATATGCTCTAGACTTTGACTTGGCATGCACGGACGAGCCAACAGACATCAGGTGCAGTGGGAATTGTTGCAACTGGTCCGTCCGTCCGTCCATCGGTAGGAATCGGTATGGTTGGACTTGACCCTGCACCATGTTGTTGTTGCTTGCTGCTAGATATCTATAGGTGTTCTCTGTAGATATCGGCGTTGTCTTTTCTTCTCATGACATACATAATATTGTGGAGTTTTATTACACTTTGCAGATGGTTTTCTGTGGCCTTAATTTGACGTGGATAAATTAAATACTCAGGGGTCATCAATCACCAATTAGGTACTCTCTCCGTTATTAAATTGATGTCGCCGTTGACTTTTACGATTAACTTTGACTATTCATCTTATTAAAAAAATTGCTCGAATGTGTAAAATTTTAATTTGTGATTCAAATAACTCTAATAATAAATCAAAATATATAAAATTTATCATTTTTTTTAATAAGACGAATAGTAAAAGTTGAATTTAAAACTCAATGACATCAGTTAATGGAGGAAGTATGTTTCTTATCAGGAGATAGTATAATTGAATTGCTGTTTGTTTCTATCTGCAAGCAGAGATTTAATGATAGAGAGCCTCTGCCTATCTTAAACTAGCTAGTACTACTAGGTCAGTATAGCCAGCAAAGATTTCTCTATCTTGCCACAGGGATACAGATGCATACATAAACAACGGAGGTCCTTGTCATTTCGGCAGTGATTCATCAACCATCTAGACATTCGAGCATTCCGTATTCGGTACCATACTATACTCCACTAACGCAGTGTTCATTGTTTCATTTTTTCAGTTTTTTTAAATGATTCAACCCAACTTGGAGTAGGCAGTAGGGTACCTGGTATGCAAGTGATCTTTTTTTTTTTACCTTTTTTTGCGGCTCTTTTTTTTTACAACTAAGTGATTATTTTTTTCAGTTTGCTGGTGTACATGTGTGTGAACAGGGTTATAGACCCGTCATACGACACCGTTGATTTTTAACATCAACTTTTACCATTTATTTTTTTTTAAAAATTTATTCTAATATATAAAATATTGATCGCGATTTAAATTCCACTAATGATGAATCAAATAGTAACAAAATTTTACACATTCAAACAAATTTTTTAAATAAAACGAATGATCAAAATTAATATTAGAAGTCAATGTTGTCAATAATTTAAAACCAAGAGAGTAATTAATATGTTAACTTTCTGAGGCTGGCCCGACCAGGAAGAACGACACTGAAGCAACGGGGAAGATTCACCGTCTCTACCTTGTCTCTGAAAATTCGGAGCCGTTGGAAAAGGTCAGAGACTCTACGTATATGCATGCGGAAAGTACGCTACCTCGGCCGCACCTACCACGCCTCTCCTGTTCCTTGCGAAAGCAGGTGTACGCGTGCATGCACCATTGGATCGCCCGTGATCCGTTGGTCGCATCGAGCAGCTAGCGAGATGCCATGCGGCATCAGGACGCTGCCTCCGGCCCCTCGCCTGCGCGCGACGCCGCCGTCTCGCGGTGCTCGACAGCCTGACGAGAGAGTGCGTCCGCCTCAGGCGTCAGCACTCGGCAGCACCGTGCCTGCAAGTCGCGCACCCGGTGACCCGGGCGCATGTGCCCAGGCGCCGAGGCTCAAGCTGATCAAGGTAGCGTAAGTGCTCATCCGGCTCCGACCAATCGGCCCATCGTGCCCGCGATTCGCGCGGGGCTCAGGAGCGGAGCGGCGCTGCCGCCGCTCGCCCTGTCGCGGAGTCTGCACGCACGCGAGCCCGTGCCCCGTGCGCGCAAGTGGGCAGCCCCTGCCGGTCGATCGCGCCCCGCGCCAGCTCTTCCTACGTGATTGTTTCTCCATCACCATCAGGTGCGGCGCGCGCGGCCAAGACACGTAACCGAACCGTGCCCAGCCGTCAAATTTACTTCTGATGACTCGTAACCGGGAGTGCTTTCGTCCATGCGCCAACGGAAACGGTTCCACCTCCGCGCGGTAAGGCCGTGCACGCCTCATGGACACGGGAAGCACGTTTGCCTCTCTCCCCATCGCGAATAGTAGATCCAGGCTAGGCTGCGCATCTACCTGTAACAAAAGAGGCCAGCGAACCGCGGTTTATTTTGAAGCGGGCTTGCTAATTTTGCATAATATCTGCATACTTCAAAAGATGGAAAACTCATGTTTAGACATGCATGCACGGCCTCTCAATCTTTGTGTTATTTTAATTTCAACAACTTGGTTTCTATAGTAACATGTACGAAAAAAATCTAGCAGGATACTGTACGCGGAGAAAAATATACATGCACGTACGACAAGAAATACCAGTATTCTCGGTGGAAATTCCCCCAAATCACCGACGCCTACCCGTTCCATCCATCTCCGAGTGGTTCATTGCTAACGGAGGAAGAAAAATGCCAATTTTCCATTCAGTCCCCATCACCTCTCCATCCATCCATTTGCTTGTTACTACTAACCTTGTACACCATGCAGACCCAGCCAGCTGATACACTCTGCTGCTGGTGGCGGTTCGACGCAGTGGCGTGCCGACACCGAGCAGATCACCCTCCCGATCACTACATTTTCTTCCATTCCCGTGTGGGGTTAACTGCGCGCTCTGCCAGACCGGGCGTGGACTAGTTTAATCCAGCTCAATCGCTTAATTGCCCCACCGGTCGGCTAATCAACCCTTTCCGATCTCGGAGGCAACCAGCTGCTCGGCGCGGAGCGCGGGACAAACGCCGCACCGGAGGAGCTCGCGTTCGTCGTCAGCCCCTAAGGCCCCCGGCCGGCGCGCGGCCGGGGAGTCGCATCGCCGTCCGACGTGGCGGACAGCGCGGGCCCACGTGCTCCCGCCCGGCTCGGGCAATGACGCCCGCGTGGGCCACGCCTTGCCGGGGCTCGACGTGCATGGCGTCCCCGCGCGCTAGAATTATAAATACCGCACATCGCAACGGCCTCCTCCCCTCACACTGCTAACCGGAGCGAGACACGGAAGCGCAAGCCGGCGGAGAACGGCAACCAGCCCCGTGCCAGGCAGGAACACCATCTGGATTGTGACCCCTCCTTCTTTGTTCGACCGTCTCGATCGGCATGGCTCCGACGGCTGAGGCGGTGGCGGCGCCGGCGAGGGTGACGGCGCTGGGCGTGGCGGCGTGCGAGAAGGACGCGGAGAAGCTGGAGTTCATCGAGGAGATGACCCGGGGCTTCGACGCCGAGCAGGCGCGCGTGCTGGCGAAGATCCTGGCGCGGAACAACGGCGCCAAGTACCTCCGGCGGCACGGCATGGAGGGATGCACGGACCGGGAGGCGTTCAAGGCGCGGGTGCCCGTGGTGACCTACGAGGACCTCCGCCCGGAGATCGAGCGCATCGCCAACGGCGACCGCTCCTGCATCATCTCCTCGCACCCCATCACCGAGTTCTTGACCAGGTACAAGAACAAAAGTTTTTGCTATATTGTGTCCTCAGTATTCTTTTCCTATCAAAGATCAAAGAACTTTTGATAATAGAATCCTCCTCAAAAAAAAAAGGGATTGATTGATTATCTTATTAGTCGCTTGGGTCAATGGTGGTGTGCGAGCAACTTCAACTACTGCTCATGCAAGGATCGATTATCGGTTGATTGATTGATTAATCGGGCTGTGAATTGACGTGTCGCTTACTTAAACGTGCGCGTGCAGCTCGGGGACGTCGGCCGGGGAACGGAAGCTAATGCCGACGATCGAGGACGAGCTCAGCAGGCGGCAGATGCTCTACAGCCTCCTCATGCCCGTCATGAACTTGTGGGTGATCTCTCTCTCTCTCTCTCTCTCACACACACACACACACACACACACACACACGCACCCCATCCCCTTAGTTTCAATCAATCAATTTATATAATTTCCCGTTTTGACCCGGCCGAGGCGATGGGGCCAAACGAGCTAACCGTTTTCGGCTGCAATTCATCAAGCTGAGCTGGTGCACACTGCATGGGTTATATATTTAGGCAGGGCTAGCGTCGCTGCCTGGTGAGAAACAGCCGGTTTCCACATCCTTTCATAGATTTCACCATCGACGGATCACATAAAGATCCTGCTTCGTTTTGGTAAAAATATAACGGGATGTCTTTTATAATGAAGCGTAACTCTCCTACGTTTTCGAGAAAAATAGAGAATAATGGTTTGGAAAAAAATAATGGAAATGCTAGCGGGAAACGACCGAAACAATCGTGGTCATGCATTTGTGACCTCAATGGGGTTTGGGGTTCGGCTAAGAAACCCGGCAACTTGCTGGAGGCGTGGCTAATCATTCAGACGCCGGAGCCTAAAAATAATGTGTTTGTATCTTGGACGCCAGAGATGCCTCCTCTACTTTTTAGGCGCCAAGATTCCCTCTCTCTTATTTGTGACATCGTCTAACTCTCCCTAGCGAAGTAGCTTCCTAAAATAAGGCCGTGGCCGCTCAAAAGTCTCCGTTGCATACGAAACCGGGAAGTTGGAGGAGTTTGTAGTGTGTTAGCCTTAGAAAGAACGCGACAAACACGCAGTGCCTTGCCGGGCTGAAATATGCCAATCAAGTTGCATGAGCATACGTATGTGAAGTGCTTGTACACACACTGGATAAAGTTAGTTATATGTTCCTGCCGAAAAGAACTGGTGAATTGTAACATTGTGCTATTATTTTTGTATTAGAAAATGTAAGATCAACCGAATTATAGCTGATGCATGTCGGATGATCAGGTACGTGCCCGGGCTGGACAAGGGGAAGGGCCTTTACTTCCTGTTCGTCAAGTCGGAGACGAAGACGCCCGGCGGCCTGCCGGCGCGGCCGGTGCTCACCAGCTACTACAAGAGCGACATCTTCAGGCACCGCCCCTACGACCCGTACAACGTGTATACCAGCCCCACGGCCGCGATCCTCTGCACCGACTCGTTCCAGTCCATGTACGCGCAGATGCTGTGCGGCCTGCTGGCCCGCACCGAGGTGCTCCGCGTGGGCGCCGTCTTCGCGTCCGGCCTACTCCGCGCCGTCCGCTTCCTGCAGCTCCACTGGAAGGAGCTGGCGCACGACATTCGGACGGGCACGTTGAGCGCCAAGGTCTCGGAGCCGTCCATCCGGGACGCCGTGGCCGAGGTCCTGGCGGCGCCCAACCCCGAGCTCGCAGACTTCGTGGAGGCCGAGTGCGGCAAGGACAGCTGGGAGCGCATCATCACCAGGGTGTGGCCCAACACCAAGTACCTGGACGTGATCGTGACGGGCGCCATGGCGCAGTACATCCCGACGCTCAAGTACTACAGCGGCGGCTTGCCCATGGCGTGCACCATGTACGCGTCGTCCGAGTGCTACTTCGGCCTCAACCTCCGTCCCATGTGCGACCCTTCGGAGGTGTCCTACACTATCATGCCCAACATGGGCTACTTCGAGCTGCTGCCGCATGACCCCGACGCCAAGCCGCTGTCCAGGGACGACCCGCCGCCGCGGCTGGTGGACCTGGCGGATGCCGAGCTGGGGAAGGAGTACGAGCTTGTGATCACCACCTACGCGGGCCTCTGCCGCTACCGCGTCGGCGACATCCTGTTGGTGACCGGGTTCCACAACGCGGCGCCGCAGTTCCGGTTCGTGCGCCGCAAGAATGTGCTCCTCAGCATCGACTCAGACAAGACGGACGAGGCGGAGCTGCAGGCCGCCGTGGAGCGCGCGTCGGGACTGCTGGCGCCCTACGGCGCGGGCATCGTGGAGTACACGAGCCAGGCGGATGCGACCACCATCCCGGGTCACTATGTGGTATACTGGGAGCTGATGGTGCGGGAGGGCGGGGCGTGGCCCGAGGCGGACGTGTTCGAGCAATGCTGCCTGGAGATGGAGGAGGCACTCAACGCGGTGTACCGGCAGGGCCGGAACGGCGACGCAATCGGGCCGCTGGAGACCCGGGTGGTGCGCAGCGGTACGTTCGAGGAGGTCATGGACTACGCCATCTCACGTGGCGCGTCCATTAACCAGTACAAGGCGCCAAGGTGCGTCTCGTTCGGCCCCATAATCGAGCTGCTCAACTCCAGGGTGCTGTCCAAGCACTTCAGCCCAGCGTGCCCTACCTACAGCCCGCACAAGAAGTGACCAACTCATAAATGGATTGGATTCAGGCCCAGATCGAGCTAGTAGTTTCCTAGAACACGACTACGTCCCAGATGCTCATATACTTCTAAAAATGTACCAAATGTTTCTAAAATCGTAGTACTTGTGTGAAACCATCTCTCGAGTGGAAGTGGCATGTGTTTATAATTGTAAGTCGGTAACCTCGTTCTTGGCCGAATATCCTAATAGCAGGCCTTTCTCCAGTACCTGCCTGTGTTTGCATGTGTACATTATTCTGCCCTCACCCATGTAAGCAAGAAAAAACACTATGTTTTTTTTAAAAAAAAAAAAAAGAAGAAGAAAAAGAACGTAGCTCCTTTTACCCTGGCGAATTGACTCTCAAGAGAAAACATAATACCAAGTGAAAATACATACAGATTCCATGCTAAACAGATGGTCCTTGGAAATTAGAAAGATAAGACAGTATTATTTGTATTTCTAGATCATATGCATCGTTAGGGCGCCGCTGTACCTGTACGGTCTTGAGTGACAGGAAAGTTTCCATCGCTTGAGCAGCTCAGAAGATCTGGAAGTCTTCTCAATTTTGGTCCTGGTCTCCCACTCAATTGTTTTGGCTTTATATCCTACATTACAAATCGAAATGTTATGGTGCAATTTTTTAAGTTCCATTAATACAATATGATGTCAAAAACACCAATAAATGAATGATATACTCTCTTGCTTGTAGCTTGCCCATTGTTACTATTAGAGACTTCAATATTAAAACCAAGAATATACTCTCTTGCTTGCCAGTTAGTACTTGTTAGCATAGTAAATGAATGCTAGCAAGAGGATTGTAACATTTTTGAGGAAAGGAGTTCTGCATATTTGACTTATGGCCTAAACTTAAAATCAAGTAGGACTGGCATGTAGAAGCTATTCTATAATTTAATTATTTAACTACTTTACAAATAACACTGAAAAGGAACAGCAAAATATACAAGCACAATAACAATTAAAAAGATTTAATGAAATTGGCTTAGGCTGTTGGCAGCAAACCTGGTCAAATATTGCTGTAGGGATGGCTAGGGTTGCCACTGCATTAGGAGCGTCCACTATTCCAGATATCCTACCCTCGCACGGGCAGCATGATAGTAAGAGATATACCTGTAAGAGTGTGTGTAAACCCCAATAACCAGTGTTAAAATAATATTCAGCAGACATAACTGAAAGTGCATCTAGAATCCTTTGTGAATTTTGAGATAAATTGTGACAAACAATGAAAAAATTTGATAGCATTTTGTGAGTATGTGTACAGGGACAAAGTCTATGAATGATTATCGCCTCCTCTCCCACGCAAAAAAGTAAAAGAAAATTGTTGGCTCTTTGACTTCAGTGTTTTTAGTATTTATATCTTTTTTGAGTCATAGGATCGCCGTACTATCAAATTCAGCATTTTCTGTCATGAAATTGGTTAAGTACTCAAACTTTTTTTTTTCATACTGATCCTAATTATTTGTGTTTGGTCACTGGCTCTGAACTTGTTCGGTAACAGACATGTCTGCCCAGTGATCGGACTCTAAAGAGGGAGTACGTAGTCACTTCGGACTTATCCGGGTGTCATGTCTGGCCTAGCTGCGGACTTCAGAGAGTTGTCCCTCCGGTAGAGCCGGACTAGTCCGCTCCTACGAACTAGTCCAGACCCGAACTTATCCGTCAAGGCCTGCGGACTCCAAAGTTGAAACACCCCATTATTCTCCGAACTTGTCCGTGTCCTTTGCGGACTCCAGAGAGATGATCATGTTACTGTTGAGCTCGACATCTGTACTAGTCCGCTCCTGATATTTTTGAAAGATCATCTTTGATTGATCTATATAATCCCCTTTCCCCCACGTCTTAGGGTTACCAAAAAGCATTCACATCTTTTCGAATTGCGCCCTGAGACCCTCTGAGATCCACTCTCCTCCTCTACTTGTTCTTCATTGAATCTTCTAGGGTTTTGATTGAAGCAAGAGAAGATTGTGAAACTTATTACTCTTGGAGATTCATTTCTTAGACGGCTAGGTGTCGCTCGGAATCCATCAAAAACATTGCGGTGAGATCAAAGAGGTTTGTATCACCAATCTTGATATAGTGAAAACCAAGTTGATTTTTGTGGTCACTTGGAGAGATTAAGGTTTGAGTGCAACCTGGTATTTTGTGGACTCCTCAATGGAGACGTAGGCTTCTTTGTGAAACTGAACTTCGGTCAAAAATTCCTGTGTCTTTTGTCTTCGTTTGTTTTTGAGTTTGATCTTTTTCCGCTGCGATTAGCGGACTTATCCGTAAGGATCGGACTTGTCCGCTACCGGACAAGTCCAACTGACCGGACTAGTCCGCCCTCTGTTTTTTTATCAAATTGTTTTTAAGTGTCATTTTTCAGGTCGTTGCCTATTCACCCCCGCTCTAAGCAACTTTCAATCACTGATGATAATAGTTAGGTACCCTACTGCTTACCTGTTCCTTGGAGTACCCAAATTTCGAAAGGTACTCAATGGCATTCAGAACGGCACGTTTGTAGGCAACTGATGCATCAAGGAAATGCTGCTTCCCAGACTCATCAACACTGATGCCTTCAAATACTAACCATTCTGAGAAACGTGGCTCGACTGGACCTATCTCGAAGATGGGATTCACATGAAGGGGAGTCGGACCAACTGGAGTTAAGTATTCCTTCATCCCGCCTCTTATGATCTCACACCTATACAAAATGCAAGAAAGAAATCTGTTACTTTTGACAAGGATGAAGAGGGAAGTGTTGCTGCATATGCAGATTTTATTATCCAATCATCATGTCCAGCAAAGTTTGTCAAGCACAACATCACTAAAAAGAAATTGTCAGTAAAGAATGGCATGAGTTGACAGTTTGGTTCAGAAATAATTGATTAATCTACAGAGTAATGGAGCAAGTTTGATCTGCAACAAATAAAACCATATATGCACCATACATAATGTATGACAGGAATAACCAATGTGCTTTTAACTTATTATGACAAAAGAAGAGTAATATCAACTGCTGCAGTGCCATTAAGAAACAATGTGCCAAAAAAAAAACCCACAGTTGACCTATAGATTATACTTTATGCACATTCTTCATGTGGTATCTGATCTGATAATTATCCTACAAGTTGCTACAAAGATAACTGATGCTAGTGTACTGGTCTAGCATCTTTAGTCCCCATAACAATGAAAAGAAAGTAGCTTTGTAAGATATGATAGAATTTAGTAATACGAAACACTCCAACAACGGTGAATTCAATAGTATGCAGGTAGATGTTTGGGTCCATCCTTAGATGTCCACCAGACCAATACAAGATGCCATGTCAGATACATTTGTAAGAAATATAATATAATGATATTTTAAAGAAAACAGAAACAAAGATTATTACTTGAGCTCAAGGAATCCACTCATTTCAATTGCTCCACAGAAAGAAACTTCACCATCGCCCTGGGAAAAGTGCATGTCGCCAGTGCTAAGATTTGCTCCCTCAACAAAAACTGGTAGATAAACTTTGGACCCTCTGCTTAGATTCTTTATGTCACAATTACCACCATTCTCTCTTCCAGGAATAGTTCTGGCTGCTTCATTAGCAATTTTGTGCCATTCAGCAGTCCCTTTTTGAATCTGCACCAATTAAATTAATTCTGAACATGGTATTTCAATCATATAAGTAGCATGATATATTTTAGATCTAAGAGTAATCTATGCATATAGAACAGCCATTGCAAAAAAGAGAAACACAATTCTTAAGAAATGCTATTGCTATTAAAAAAGGATAGGGAGTGGATGCAATCCAAACCATAACGTAAGCAATGATCATTTAGTATTTGGAATCAATAGGCGGCATACACATATATACAAGACCAGGGGTGTCTGTAATGGCATGTAGAAAATTATTCCAATTAATAATGTAAGAACAGTGATCATGCCTTTCCAAGTAAACAGTTTTCAGGGGTTGGTAAACTAGCAAGAGGCCTCTGGTGTAGGACTTCACACAGTTTAAGAGTTTCTTCCCTTGTCTCAGCCAATCTTTTTTCCCTTTCATTCCATATATTAAGAAGCTCGATTGAAGGTGCAGTTCCCAAAATACCAGGATGAGTTAATCCTGGAAAGCGAACACCTGGTACACACAAAATGGAGTAACTGAAGGACAATGCAAAGCTTCACCCCCAACAATAACAAGAATTTTTACCTGGTATCTGAGGGGAGTATGCATAAATTCCTTCGAAATACCATATGGCCTTTCTTGCACTAGGGAAGTGGTCAGTTAAGAATCCACCTCCGTTCTCCCTTTCAAATATTGCAGTATAACCCCACTCATCACCAGGAAGTGGACCAAGGTTGCAGATCTCTACCAGAAGAAGGTCACCAGGTGAAGCTGGAATCCCTTCCGAATCAACAACTCTTAGGGGCCCACTAAGATGATGAGTCTGTGGAATATTCGTAATCAGTTTGTCTCATAATAAAACTAATGAGAGTGTGAGAGTAAAAGAAATCAAATAGCATCTCCAGCAGAAGAAAAATATGATCTTACAATTGTGAGATCCAGGAATTTGATATCATCTGCAGAATTATCATCTCTGACCTGCCCTCCAGTCCAATCAACCATCTCAACTCGGAACAATTCCCCTTCAGTTACATCAGCAACGGGAGGGATATCTGGATGCCAGCGGTTATGGAGAGGGACCTTCTGCTCCCATGGCTGCTTTTTCACATCTATGGGAACAACTAATCTTGGAGTCAGAGGAGCCATGTTTCATTACAGTAACGTCTCAAGAACTTTGCTCCTTTCAATGCTCCATGTACCTTTATAAAAGATAGGTCACATATCCACATCGATAAGTCAGGTTAAGTGCTCCCAGAAACATGGTTTCAAGCGGAGCACACAGAACTATAAGCATTGGATCTGGATTACTAATATCCAAGCTATCTTTTTCAAAGAAATATTCCAAAAGAAAAGGACAAAGATTCAACTAACAATAATTTTCTTGCTGGTCCATTGGAGATAAGAGGTGAGATATTTTCGTTGGTAGAAGCAATACCATTGGCTTGTCTTTCATTGGGGTGTTCTCCACAGGCAGAAACAAGCAACATTAAGTTCATATTTTTTAAAAAATTATATTCAACCACAATATGGAAGTGACAGATGCAAACAGACAAAATTTCTACATCCTGCTGAGTTGGACAAACCAATAGCATCAGGGAAAAGTTAATATCATCCGCTTTTGCACAAAATCTACCACTGACTAGTAGATAGCTGGAACTTTTATATCCGTTCTAAGAAGCAAAATTCAGAACTAGTAGGGTCACGAGGTACAGTATTTTTTTTTCCCTTTTAACAGAATATTATTAGTTCAAACTTTTATATAACATATTATTGACAAAACCATTCCCCAAAACTAACCATTTTATGACAACTTAATTAAATATGCTAGAGCTGCTTCCCTTACTAACCTTTCACACAATCACACGCCAGAAAGTTTTTTGTGCTCAAAGCATTCTTGAAGTTTCTTTGCCTAATCCAGTAGTGATGGGCTGACGGCAGCGCTTCAAACTTTTCAAATATTATCTATCTCGGTGAAAGGAAGGGTGTGCTTCTCCTCATGTTACAGATCGACTGACTCACAAAGCACATTCCAACAGATCTCCATCACTCATATATTCCTCTAAATTATCCCCTAACATCTTGAGACTCCAACCAGCATCCTTCATCAAACCCTTTCTCTTCGCCCATTTCAGGACCTCCTCAGCCTCCAGCCACCTCCCTGTCTCAGCATATAAGTTCGATAGCAGCACATAATGTGAAGCGTTCTCAGGCTCCAGCTCCAACAGTTGCTTTGTGACATGCTCACTCAAAATCGAGTCACCACAGGCCTTGCAACCACGCAATAGCAAGCCCCATATGACTGCATTCGGCTGTGATGGCATTGTTTCAATAACCTTGAAGGCATCATCCAAGTGTCCAGAGCGACTAAAAAGGTCAACCATGCATCCAAAGTGCTTGATCCCAGGTTGAAACCCATACTCACCTTGAACAATCAAGTTAAATATTTTCTTTCCCATTTCGACAAACCCAGCATGCGCACATGCGCAAAGAACACAGATCAACGTGACTTCATCTGGCCGTACACCGTCAGCATTCATCCTGAAGAACAATTGCAACGCCGTTTTTCCATCCTCTGCCAGAGCAAGTGCTCCAATAATAGAGTTCCAAGTATACACGTTCCTCTCTGCCATTTTGGAGAACACACGTGCTGCCTCGACGACGCGCCCACACTTCCCATACATGTCAACAAGTGCAGTGCCCAATACAACGTCCAGCTTCCATCCCTGCCTCTTCACATACTCATGAATCCAAATGCCAGTGTCAACTGCACCATGGGCTGAACAGGCGCCAAGTGCAGAAACCATGGTGACACGGTTGGGGGCAGCAGAGGACAAAAGCATCCCCCGGAGAGTGGCCAGAGCCTCGAAGCTACGGCCGCGATTCCTGTACGAAGTGATCACGGTGGTCCACGCGACGACGTCTGGGCAGGGCATTTCGTCGAACAGCTGCTCAGTATAGGCCAGGTCAGGGTCGCAGGCCGCGTAGCGCGCAAGGAGGGCGTTGCGGACGTAAAGGTCGCCCCCGAAGCCGGACCTGATCACCTGGGAATGCACGACCCCGAGGTCGCGGAGAGAGGAAAGGTGGGCGAGCATGAACGGGAAGGTGTAGCGGTTGGGCCGGACGCCGAGGCGGAGGAAGTGGCGGAACAGCGGGAGCGGGGAGCAGCGCGGGACCGGGAGGGAGCGGAGGAGCGTGTTGAAGACGAAGACGTGTGGCCGCGGGAGGGAGGCGAAGAGGGCGAGCGCCGGGCCGTGGTGGCGGAGGCGGCCGCATGCGAGGAAGAAGGCAGAGACGACGGTGGTGTTGCGGAGGAGCGCTGGGTCGCGGAGGATGCCGTCGCGGAGGGGCGCGAGGGCCGTGGCGGAGGTGCAGGTGTTGATCGCGTGGAGCGTCCGAGTGGCTGCGGGGGAAGGCGGCGCGGAGGACGGGCAGAGCGGCGGCGGGAGGCGGGCGGACATCACACTGTTCGTAGCGCGCGCGAGGCGAGTCGCGCGACGCGTTCGAGCCCACAATAGAGACCCTGGTCCGAGCCTGGAGCGCCCGCGCTTCCGCGCCGGTTCGGAGAAATTGTCGTTCACACCTCTGTCATTAATATATTAATAATATATTTTAAAATTAACAAAATTATAATATATTAAATTCGCTCTTCCGGTTTTCGAGTGTAATGCAGATACGGATGACCGACGAGAAAGAACGGAACGTATAATGAACGATTTTTATTCGGTACAAGGGGCATGTGCATCACCCTACTTCATGTTAGTGTTTATTATTACCATGTATCACATACGACTAGAATCAGTTGAGGATGGGCACAATCACGTTACAAAACGGAAGAAAAAAAATCCTGCGCCTAAAATTCTACTGCTAGCTTATTAATATGATTTTTCAACAACCCCCTTGTACTGAAACATGTTCTGCTTTCCAGGCAAGCCAAGAACTTTGAAAGGCTGGCAGAGTAATTAGTCACTGATGCGACAATCAACATCTTGCATCGTTCTTTTCACTAGTAAAGCTCTGTGGCTCGAGGAACTTTATTGGTATTTGTGACATTTGTGGCTGATGCTTCCTGACCTGCGGACGATGCGATAAGAATTTGTATTACGCCATCAAATTCATCCAACGTCGAAGTACTGTATGGAAGATTTTGAGCACCTTGATACCAGCCATTGATAACAACTTGTGAGAGGCAACATAAACATAATCCGAGTTGTCAACCCTTTTCTCTACGAAATAGATGACTTCAGACACGCCTGACTGTAAGGATGAGCATGTATGTTAGATTTCAACCAGTAACTATTTGAATTACTTGGGCATGAGAGTTGACATTGAATTATATTTGCAAGGTATAGCACCAGCAGTTTCCAAATGAAATTTATTTTCGTGGTGTGTGTGGAAGCAAACTAACTCACGTAAGGTATGCCAAACTAGTAGACTCTTGCTGTGAACAGCTGTTTGATGCAAGTAACTGTATTATGATTCTCAATGTTTCAAAATTTTCAATTTAAGCATGCGAAAATGTACTTTAAATCTAGGTGAATATTTAGGGCATGAATAGTAAGAAAACCTATTTGCATATCTTAAAAATGAGTCCCAACACATATGTTAGAATATGATAACCACACTGACATAAACTGCAATGCTATATTATACAATCCTACAAAGGGACGGACCTGAATAATAATCTTGGCGCATTCATTGCATGGGAACATGGTGACATATAGTTTCTGCAAGAGAAAGGAAAAAAATATAAGACCAGTAAATTCTTTGAAGAAGGTCAACAGAGTTCATGATGAGACCAGAAAGACCAAACCTGTCCAGCCGCCGAGGCATGGTTTGTATTTAGAATTGCATTAACTTCAGCATGAACAACGTAACTGCCAGGATGGAACGACATTTTGATGGTTAGATTTAACATCAATATCTACTAGTTGGTGTCAAAGATATATTGATTTCTGAGTATATGAGTACTTCGGGAAGCCCAATTAGATAATTAATCAATGTGGAGCATTTCTCAAAACTTGGGCAAGGAAACCAAAAGTTGAGCAATAAAGGAGAAACAAGCAAAGCACAAATGAGTTAATTTGAAGAAAGTTATTTTTATATTTTGAGGTCAAAATTGGTGCTTATGTTATCCTGTCATAAGAAAGATCAAAATTGCCTCTCTCTTTTTTGCCGCTGTTAGACTATGGTAGTGTGATATGCCTACATGCCCTGGAAATATAGGCATATATCAACAAAGAAATGATGAGGTAGTTATTAATTACTTACGGAAACTTTGTCTCCAGTGGATTACCATTTGCAGACTTCTGCAGTTGAAAATAAGTAAAATAATATTCAACTGAAAAGTGAAAGTGAAACTATGGATATCATTTGAAGCATGCACATGGAAATTGACTGAGTTATGAACACGAGCAAGTGGTTGGAATTTTCAACTTAATCACTTGCGCTAACTGAAGTGATCTTCTATCTCTTATCCTTGGATGCCAGCTACTGTCAGAAAGAGTACCTTTGCCCAAGGAAGTTTGTCATCAGAGCAACCTCTAGGGAATCCGTTGTAGCCAATTCCTTGTTACAGAAAACAAGTTACATTATGAAAGATAAAGTGCATGGTTACTGCACTTTGCTAGTCACATCTATATCCATCATAAATTAGAAAGCAAAACGAGTTTTCAGAGAACTAATGTGCATATTGTAATAAACTAAGACATGTTCTTATCAATGTATCATAAATGCCATGTCACATACCATCCAAGGTTAGCGATACATTTATTGCTGTATTGCTGCATAAACAATTTCAGACAGCTTCTTTGAATAGAACTAGAAAAGAAAAACCAGTAAAGTATTGATAGTGTAGCTAGATAGTGACAGGCATAAATTGCAGAACCCTAAAGTTCCAACAGGCAGGTGGCACAGTACAGATCATTCAGACATCCACAATCTACATTTTTTACTACATATGATGATCCAGAAAAACAACATCCGACATTCTCATGGTCAAAATAAACATGAACAAATGCATACTTCTATGCATGAATTATGGAAAAAAACTACATACTCCCCATAGTCACTTCTAACTTATCGTAGAGCATACAATGAAACTTTGGTATGTCTGTGAAGAAAGTATGATAACTCTAGTGTCACCTAGGATTATTCCCTCTTGGCTGACCAGGCATGCTCCAACCTGAATGAAATGGATGGCAAGTAAGTCAAGTCATATATCAATATCCAGTTTCAAAAAAGTCATATATCAATATCCAAGACAGCTAATAACAAAATTATGTTAGAAAAATGATATTTGAAACAAGAACCTCCTTCTGCTGCTTTTACGATAGCAGAAAGCATAAAAGAAAGTTAGGACTAAAAGAAGTATTCTGTGGCTTTTTGGTTGGAAAGATTGGCCAAAAGTTCAAAACAGAGATGGGAATTTTTTTTTTTTTTTGAGGAACCAAAATAGCTGGTACTTGGCTACTCATGTGAGTAAGAAAGGATCAAAATAGGGTTGCTTCATTATATATGGATACCACTTAACTTGAGGTACTGTCTACTAGCGGAGACTCCGTAAAAAATGTTACTGATGTCCTAAATTGGTAAACTGTGGTTCATTTGATCAGGTATACAAGCATTCCATCCTAATCCTAGCTTTTACAACTCTTGCCTGCCACGGCCTGAACTGTGAAGAGATGTACGAAAATGAACAAGATTCTGTAAGGATTTTCTGCAAACAGCTTTAGAGCAAACATAAATCCAACCGCCAAAACAAATGTATTGTACTTTACCTGCCGGTTAGGATCCTTGGACCGCTCAGCTGAAAGGAACGCGATCGCCATGAAGTAGTCGTCCCAGGAGATGTACCTGCAAATAAGCAAATACCAAGATTTCGATAAATGAGAGAATGAGACTCAACGAGCGTAATTCAGCTACGGATCACCAGGATAGGAGACCAGGACGGACCGTTCTCTCTTGGCAGGGTTGAAGGGGGACTGAGCCGGCGAGACCTCGTCCTCGGCGGTGGAACCGTTGGCCACGAGCGGCTGGTTCGAGGACCTGAGGGAGGATGTCCTGCAGGAAGACAGGTAGCGCAGCGTGGCCGCGGCAGCAATAGCGCCAGCTGCAGCCGAGAGGGACGCTATGGCGAGATCTCTCGTCGAGCCCATCGCGCTCAGGCGTCAGGAAAGGCGCGAGCTCACCGGTGGTGTCGAATGCGGCAGCGACGTCGGCTAGATCCGGAGGTTGGGTTGGGGACGACGGAGCGCGGGAAAATTGGGTGCTCCGCCTGCCAACCTGCTTGTTCCCGCGCGTCCAGAGAAGACCTCCCGTCGACCGTCGTTGACAACGAGAATCTCACTTGGGCCATTATGTACATAGTGGGCTGCCGGGCTTTCTACGTTATAATCAACATTCTGTTTCAACAGCTCAAAATAATTTCCATGTTGTTTCTATAAATATTCCCCAAAAACCATGACCTTCTAAATCCATATCTTTTTCCCCCGCTTATCAAACTCAACTGTTTCTGCAAGGCATTAATAAATGCCATTTAATATTATTTTTTACTATTTTATATTTTAATGAAAATATTGAATTTAGTAGCAATCGAGTCGTCACTCGTAATGGTTTGATCACATCATATAAACTTACATAAATCACAGACGGTAATATAGATAAGATTTTTCCTCGTATATCATTTATGTGCGACGCTCGACACACTAGACCACAACAGTGACTAATGAAACAATATTTACTGAGATAGGAACTAGTAGAAAGGTTTCAAACCGAATATTTTTATTGTGTTTGCAGATAGAATGATAGTTCCACTGATCCACCGATAAATCCATGTCACCTCGACCACTATGGTTGGACGTTGGAGACATGGTCACTGATTGCCTCATCGCTACCACGAATTCTAGTGGTGCTCATGCCTCAAATTCAGTGTAACTATTTCCGCCACAGACCGTGAGTCATTCCATCCAAAATTTTTAAGTCTACACTGTCTGATTCGATGATTTTACAAGAAATAATTTATGAACTCGTCTCTCATTCACACTCATCCAGGCCACTGAACTTTGACCTTGTTTGTTTTAATTTTTTTAGCTGACTTTTTTAGTTAAAAAGTTAAAATTTAAAAAGCTAAAACAAACAAAATTTTGAAAAACTGTTTTTGAAACGTTAAAATGCTAGCTTTTGAGAAAATGAATTAAAAGCTAAAAAACTCATCTAAAATTGTTTTTTTAGTTTTTACTATGATATATATTAAAAAACCAACTATCACTATTTTATCAACCAATTTTTTAATTAACTATCAGTATTTTTTATTAAAAACTCGGAGTCAAACAAAGAGCCCTTAGCTTAGCTTGTGAGCCCTTGTCTAGCCTTTCTTTCAGCACTGCCGAGGGAAATTGTTGTGCGGTCCCATCCGTCAGCTACCAAAACTTACTGGAGTACGGTACACAGAACCGCCGTTGAATCTCAGGAGAACGCTGTCTAGTGACGCCCGTCGGACGGGGCCGGACAGGCGACTGCCCCCAGGCTGACTCCGATCATGTCGTCGGCGGCGGAGCCGCCGCCGAAGAAGCGAAAGCTTGTCGATGCCCAGTCTCCAAGCCCTTCTTCCACTCCGGCGCCGGCTCAGCCTCCGTCCCCATCTTCGCCTCCGCCGGCGGTGGCTCCCCAAACCCTAGATGCCGCGGCCCCCTCGTCCACTCCACCTCCGCCGGAAACGACGTCCCTATCGCCGGAGGAGGTTGCCCAAAAGCGCCGCAACCAAGAGGAGCTGTGCAAGGTCTACGAGTGCTACCGCCGTATCCGCAGCTTCATAGAGCGCAAGGACGCGTCCCTCCTGCCCCAGCTCGAGCAGGACTACCTCTTCCTCATCTCCGCCTCCCGAGGTGTCTAAACTACTTTCCTCTCCTCCATCTATCGTGGTTCAATGCAGTAGACCTGGGAATTAAGTTTTTTCGTTAGCTGATTCTTGAGTTGCTATAACCTGAGTATGAATGAAATCAGTCCACACCTGAATCTAGGTTGATTATTAACTTATTGGGGAAGCCTTGATGAATGGTGAAATCCTGAATACACTGTTCTTGTTAATTCCTTCTGTTTCCTAGGTTGTTGTGTTATTGCCGATTAATAGGTAGCGAATTCATGTGTAAAACAAATTGGGTCATATAGTTTTGTTATTTGTTATGAGTACAAGACGACTGCAATGGATTTTGTGTGCTAACTTGTTCATTTCATTGCGTTCTTCAGTTGATTTTTGCGACTAACTAAATGTTCTTGGATCTCCTATTAACTTTGCAAACTTATGCATTCCATTAAGCGAATATGATTGATGCAAACTGAAGTAAGCTGACTTATTAATAGTGTAAATCATTAATGTTAAGCAAAGTGTTATTCGTGATTAAAAGCTTTGTTATCTCTGGAACCACAAGAGTTTATACTCGCGGCCTTGATCTGCTGTGATGGCTATTATGGAGATGAAAAGAGAATTAATTAGACATTGAAGGCAGGCGACTGTTAGTACTGATATTTTTGTACTAAATTCTTATTATCCTCTTTTATTTAGTTTTATGTAATAAATCAGGCTGTGTGCGTGTCAGCTGTTTGCGGACAGTTGCACAGAGGCTGGAATACAATTCCGTTTTCTAAAAAAAAAAGAGTTTATACTAAATTTTTGTGCTATTATGTGAATGCCAAGTTTTATTTCCGATGAGGTTATGCCTCTTAGCATTGTTAGCAAGTATGAGGAGAAAACATTCAAAGTACACCCAAGAGTTGGAAGTGATTCATTGTGGCCTTGTTCATTTATATAAGGATTAGAAATTCTTTCATGTCATGTGACACATTAAAAGCTCGAGTCTTTTTCTTAATGGCTCACGTTGATTAACATAGATGCATATTAATAGATAATATTGCTGAAGTATAATTGCACTTGATTCCAGAAAGCAATCATTTGCCCATGCTTCAAACCATCCTTATATTTTTCATTTCTATCCATACAGGTCCAGCAAGTTCACAACGCTTTCTGTCTTTGTTGATCCCTCGATTTTCCTCATACTGTCCTACTGCACTCGAAGCAGCAGCTAAAGTATCCATCAACATGTACAAACTGAACATTGCCATTGTAACAAAAGGGGAGGATGTAAAAAGTTTTGCATACCAGACATCTAGGGATTGCATCATTGGCTTAACTGACATATGCTCAGCAGCATCTTCAGAAGCACCCAAGTCATCTGTTCTCACAGGAATATGCTCTGTAGTTTATAAGACGGTTCTAGCCTTCTTCATTTCAACCTTTGATAGGAAGGATATATATCATGCAGGCTTTAGAAAACTTCCAATGCTTCAGGATCCTGTGAAGCTGTTAGGGACTTTAAAGGAGTCAAAGGATACAAACCTACCTGCACTTGATTATTTATTTGAAATTAGAGTACTTTGCTTGCTATGCACATTTCTTTTATTCCCAGAGAATGTGCTAGAAGCCAATTTTGCGCTGCTTGCTTCTGGAGAAGCTGATGATGTGAAAGCAGGACTGTACTTTTTAAATCAGCTGACCAGCTGTTTGAATATTGATGTTGCAAATGATTCTCTGGGTGATAAGGTTGATGGGCAGTGTTCAGGAATGGAAAGAAATTACACTCAAAATGATGACGATTCAGAGCTTTCTTCAGATGGCAATGTTCTTTTAAGAAATTCTGTGGTAGAGTCAGAAGAGTGTTACATGACAATGGTATGTCTCTCTTTTTCTTATGTCAAACTCTTCTTCACCTTTCTGTTAGATTGTTTGCTAAACTAAAATTTTCATGTGATAAAACCTGCCATGTGACCTCCTCTTCACTTCAAATTGAATTTTCTGTTCATTTATGCTACAATATTTCTTGGCTTTCCTTCAGGCTATTTCTAGACATCGCTCTTTAAGACGTTGGATATTGTTAAGGTACAAAAAATTGTGTGATTCCTGTGAACCTACTGTGGCTTCAGATGTCTCATCTTGTTTGAAAGTTTTGGGCTCTTTGTCACTTGCTGAGGATAAATGTCACAAGGATACCGAATTATCAGTGCTGGAGGAACATGACAAAAGTATCAGAGAAAATGTGCAATCAGATGAACTAATGTCTTCATCGGAGCAAGGAGTACTTTCAAAAGATGACAGCATCGGTACCTATGTAGAAAAGTCTTCAGAGAGCAAGAATGTGGTGGTTCATGCTGATGATAAGATATCTGATAAACATACAGATGCAAAAATCAATAGCTCTAAAGGAGAAACTGTCGTCTCTGATTCAGCGCATAAAGGTACAATACCAAATTTGCTTACACCGAAATATACAAATGATTCTGTAGGTGGATCTACAGCTTTAACTTCTTCGGGACTGCATTTTGGGAAGGCAAAGCATTTATATTCTGAGCTGTTTGATATTTATGGTGTTTCTGGCTCAAGGGATGTGATTTCAGTTTCTAAGGAACTTTGGGTTGGTTCACTAGGAAACAGAGCTACAGAGGCATTAGTCAGATCTAAGTTTGAGGAGTTTGGCTCATTAGGAAATCTTTTATTTTATCCGTCAAAGGATTTTGCCTTAGTTGAATACAGAAACATATTGCATGCTGTTCATGCATGTGGAAATATGCAGGGTTCCTCTATTTGGGGTGGCTTTCTTCAAATTAGGTATTTAGATAGACTTATAGGCAGTAAGGGATTTATTGGTGGTGTAGCTATTGGTGACAGCCGTCACATTTATGTTGCCAAAGTCAAGAACCAAAAAGACAAAGATGAGGTGTTTGATCAGTTGAAGGCTGCATGCGTGAAGAGGCCATGTGGCTTTACTGACATCTCCAATGAAAATGCTTTGCTTCTAGAATTTGAAACGGCAGTCGATGCAGCTGCTGCAAAGGTATACATTAGGTGCCAAGCCCATGCTGATCTTCGTTCCAAGGATAATACACCTGGTCATCAACTTTTGGTGCAGAATGTAGACAACTCAGTCCCTGATGTGGAGTTTATCAATGCCTTCACTCGATATGGCGATGTCGTTAGGTGGCAATTCAATAGACCTAGTGGCAACTGCTTGATAATTTATAGATCACATGATGCTGCTACCTATGCAAAATCACAATTGCATGGTGCAAGATTTGGGATGAAGTCAATTACTGTTGAATCAAAGACATGCACTGCAGGATCCTTTCATGATCAAACATCATCGGTTGCTACAATGTTGGGCCATAGTGCTCCTGACAACAACATTCACCATGATATCAGGCAAGCTTTCCTCTCCAACCCCACAATTATTTTATGGATGGAATATTGGTGGCATTCGTTGCTATTTCATGATCTGGACTTGATTTGATTATAACTCCTGCTAAATAAGGATCTCTTATTGGGACAAACTTTCTAAGTCTGATCAATGAATTCTTAGTATCACATGATGTGTAAGAACATGTGGGATCATTTGCATTTGTTTGCATATTTGTTGATTTAGTAGGAAATAGACCAGGATGCCATTATAAACTCTTAACAATTCTATATATGCATCTGAAGAAGTCAGTCTTTCTGCATATGCCATTTATCTATTACAGACTGTTATCATGTACCTTAGGCTTTACTCACATTACAAAATTGATTGATTGAGGTGTCCATGAAAACATAACAAGAGATACCTTCAATGTTATTCAGCTTCCATGTAGCCTATACATGGCAGAAGCTTTACCACTTTGCAAGGTCCGCTGTATTGCTTTCATGAGCTAGCCTGTTAGCATTGAGCTAATATGTTGTGCTGTTGCAGGGGTTTCCCCTGCTGTACAGTTTCAAAAAAATAAAATATGTTGTGCTGTTTGTTATAAGCTTCCGCGGGAAGGCCATTACCTGAACTGAAAAATTACTAAAGCCCTTACATAACATTTTAAATGTTGCGTCTTTAAAAATTATGGCTATTGTTACTGCACTACTCCCTCCGTTCTGAAATTGTTATCACCAGTTCAAATTTGAACTAGCCAGCAACAACAATTCAGAACGGAGGGAGTATGTTCCTACACCTCCTACATGACCCATGGGCAAAATTTTGTCACTCGTAATTATACTCATCCCTTCATCGGAATATCTGCAGGCATCCTATTGTTTCTGGATATCATTCAGGCTACGGAGTACCAGGAGATCGACCAGTATATGGTAAGTCCTGTTTTTGTTAGTGGATATTGCAATGTTTGTACATGATTGGTTTCTGGTGTAACAACGTCTTCCTTGGCATGCAGGTCCACCACCTCCAAACCTAAAACAAGTATGGCAGCATAAGGAAATGGAGTCGAATAGAGCTCCACAAGGGATTCCTCCCTGCCCACCTGTTTCCGCACACCGTGGCTCCATTATGCCTCCACCTCCCATTCAAACTTCTTTTATTCATCCATATCCTGGTCCAGGCAGTCCCTGGGAGAACACGACCCCAAATCCACCCTTCAGTCATGTTTCTCCTCGCATGATGCCTGGAAGTAGCTTCCGTGTCAATCCATCTGGTCCTTTTCCTTTCACACCCTCTTCTGTTAACCCTCTAGCACAGCTCCATGGAAGTTCAGCACAGCATTCTGGGACAATGCCACCACCACCACCACACCTAACAAATTCAGCTCCCCCACCATTTACACCTCCTCCGCCTCCACCACTGCCAATTTCCCAACCACCCTCTGTGCCGCCACCCCCAAGTTCTCCTCCTCCGCAGTCTACTGCTGACTCCTCTGACTTGAAAAGGTCCTGTTCTCATCCTCGATGGCAGGGTACTCTTTCAAAAAGTGGCTTGCATTATTGTAAAATCTATGCAAGCAAGGTAGAATTGGATACCTGTAAATACGAGAGTGCTGTTTCGGAACCGGCAGAGTAAGGATACATAAATGCTCTCATACTAAAAAGAAAAGCTACATAAATTCATTCTACATTATAATTGTGTACGCTAAATATGGCAGTTATCCTAAAACAATTTTGTTTGAACAATCTCCCAGGTGGCCTTCAAAATTAGATGTGACAAAGCGGACAGATTTCCAGCATGTGAGGACAACTTTCTCCAACTCTTCACCTAGCAAAGTAAGTTTCTAGGACATTAATACATTATATTTTTTGTACTAAACCTCTTATTTCATTCTGCATGCCTTGGTAGCTGCCTATGTACCTGTATGTCTCACGTGAGATACACCCCACGAGCCACTTCCTCTCAGGGATACTCTCGGGGTGAAGAATTGTATAATTGAACAAAAAAAATATTTACTCAAAATTCCTCCATATTCTCTTTTGCTTATGTTTTGTGTTGACCAGTTATTTGATACAGAATGTCGACACATACTTCTCTTGTAATAAATTTGAAAACACAAAAATGTGGAAGTTCCTTTTATGAAATATAGTAACTACTTAAACAACACCTGAATACAGGGAATAAACCATATGCTACATGCAGATATCTGAAAATTCCTGCTAATCGATTTGTAGAACACTTTGGTTACATTTTAAGATGTTAAGAGAGATATGAGATGGTCTCTCTACTTTTTGGGTGTGACAGTTTTATTACTCGGTGCTCCTGAATGTGTGGTTGATATACTACTTCCAGTCTTTTTTTTTTAATCTTGATGTTGAGAGATATGAGTTTAGCTCTTCAAGCGCCATTAAAAATATCGGGGGGAGTACTAGTTCAGACAATGTTCTATAGTTGAGTATTCCAAATGCCCATATGTGCCTTCCAAAGCAACAGTGGTTTTTCATTTCAATTTATCTGGATTAAATAGAAACAGTTATTGTTTGAAACACACTTGTACTTCACCATGGAAAAGTGATTTTTTCATCTTGCAGAGAGAAGTGTGCCGACTATTGCCTTGTTCAAATGGGGATCAGAAAGGGGTATGATCTTATCTCCACTGGCCTCTCCGCAAATTGAATATAATTTTTTTGATATATTGCAATGCAATAAGATCATCCTAGACCTAGACTTCTAAACTATCTTTAGTTATGCATATGTATTTATTCAATAACATATTCATGCAATAAGCTTTAAAAAGCTCGACCTACATGGGAAAGACCGCCTTCATCTCATTGCATTAAGAAGAGACCTCATGCAGGTCGAGAAAACCCTTGAACTCCTACCCCACCCTGACATAGTGGAACAGTCACTCTAGGTCGGGCCTTAGACCTGTTCTTTTGTTTGGAACAGAGGAGATTTTTTTCGCCCTGTAATTATTCTTGCCTCATAAGCTTTACCACTCAGACTTCTAGTAATATGATACTACCTCTACCCCATTTTACTTGTCATTCTTGAGCCTCCATGTTTGCCTATTTTACTTGTCATCCTTGCTTCCCAATACACCTCTCTTCCCAATACATCTCTATCTCTCTCCTTTTTAGTACATCTCACCTTTTTTACCATACCTTAATTCCTGTGCTGAGACTCAAAATGACAAGTTAATTGGGGTGGAGGGTGTTAGGCGCAACACTCGCATTGTGTTGGATGACACTCAGTGTTGGGGGCAACTATCTCCATGTTTCTTACTCACTACAATGCCATGACCAACCTAAGGGGTTGGGGATACATATATATAGGCTTGGTGGACAGCCAAGCATATGCTAAGATGCTAGTCTAAGATGCTAAAGCATAAAGCTGAAAAGCTAGTCTAAGA
>BCLG01003201.1:0-24138 GCA_001602295.1 Zoysia matrella
GCTTTTAAAAACTATAGCTAGCAAAACATATCTCATCCTCTAACAGTTCTAATATATGGTCCCTAAACATGAGTAAAAAATGGCAACTCAGATGGTTTTTAGGAGTGCGGAAATTTACATACTAAATATTCGAAGATGTTAGAAGAGTCACTGATGAGTTTGCTCCACATTATCATTGATAAATCTACGGATTGTTGCCCCCGTATTCCTTTTATTGCCGAACAGGTCACTAGACAAGTAAATAACTTAAAAAGCAGATTATGTTCTTCAAACGTACCACATAATATTTTATAATCCAAATTATAAAATCTACCTTCATAATACAGATTTAATTAATCCATTGTGGACCCAAACAGACCCTAATATTCTTATCAGATCCGTAGTACTCTCTCCGATTTTAAATTATTGACACTGTTGACTTCTAACTTCAACTTTGACCATTCGTCTTATTAAAAAAATTTATTCAAATGTTTAAAATTTTATTAATATTCGATTTATCATTAATTAATGGAATATAAATCATGACTAATAATACACATTAGAACAAATTTTTGAAATAAGACGAATGTTTAAAGTTGATATTACAAGTCAACGGTGTCAATAATTTAAAACCGAAGATAGTAAATAATAACTAATATCGGTCAAAATGCATGCACCAATACCAGACCAGACCAAGCAAAGGCCACAATCTGTGGGGCTGAACTGGCTAATTTGCATATAAGACAAACACGTACATACATATCCGTAACACCTATGAACTTTGTTGGAATTATCTCCTTGCACTGAGCGCGCTAATATTATTTATTTATTTGGTGGGCATAGCCATTTTCTTTATTTCTGAAAATTTCCGCACTGATATTGTTGGACCCTATATGAGTCTAATATGAGTATAGTGCATGCAGTCGATATACTTGTTTCATAATCAAAAGACGCAAACCTATACTTCGGCCCTCCTTTCTATAGAATTGATGTAGTTCGGATAAGAAATATAGTTAGAAAATGAAATTATTTTATTTTATAACAAACTAATGGGAGAGTATATTGGAATTTAATCAGCTCGTGCGCATGCACTGGAGAGTAGTCTCCAAATAAATTGATCGAAACAAATCGATATTATGAGTCGGAAAATCATACATTTGTTACGAACCAGTACATTATCCCCTAGGCGTATCCACGCTTACGTCTCGTCCATATTATTGAGCTTCGTCTGCCAGTACTACACTGTTACAGAGACGGACAAATCTCAGTCTTTCATATGTCAGCCGAGGTACAATAAACCAGAACATGTGAACTTCGTACACCGACTTTGCGTGCCCTACGAGGGCTGCAAATCGCAGAAGTCGCTAGAGACATGCTATGACGATTAGTACATCCGAAAAGGGACAATTAATTTACAGTGTGGACTTATATAATACTCTCTTCGTTGTAAAATAAATATTTTTTAATTTTTAAACATCTATTACCTTTAACTATTTGTCTTATTCAAAAAAATTGTGAATATTATTTATTTTATTGTGAAATGATTCGTTGCTAAAGTATACTTTATGCTTGATTTGTTTATTTTTCTATTTTCGTAAATATTTTCAATAATATGAATAATCAAACGTTGATTTTAAAAAGTTAAAAATGTCACTTATTTGGGACAGAGATAGTAGGAGTAATTTCAAATGGTGATAATTAAAAAGAAGCATGGGATTCTGATTGAAGTGGCTGGTTTGAAATGTACTACAGTCTCCTCGGTTTTACAAAATTGACACTATTTACTTCGAACATGATTTTTGACTATTCATCTTATTAAAAAATTATTTCGAATGTGAAAAATTATTACTCATGTTTAAAATACTACTAATAATAAAACAAATTATAAAAAATACATGATATTTATTAGTACACTTTTTTGACAAGACGAATAGTCAAATATTGTGGTAGAAACTAATGGTATCAATATTTTAGAACCGTAGAGAGTATGTTGCAGAGTTTAAGGAAAAAATCTATGATTACCCAAAAGTCAAGAGACGTCTCTCACGTCTCGAATGATGGTGGGACCCTACAACTACAACTATAGTTAACGGAAGGCAAAGCTCTGATATATCATGATGAGCGGCTGATAGAATATACGGAGTACGTATATGTGAGTAATCATGGCTTGGTAGTTGCTGCGTGGATCATAATTGGAAGGGATAATAGCTTAATGCCCTGTCTTGAGATCCGATTGGAAACAGAAGTAACGGGCATGCTGCTAGCGTGTCATTACAATGTATAGAAAGCATTTCATAGTTGGAGAGTTGAAGTTTCATCAAGTTGTGAAATATATCAAATACTCATCCAATATTTAATCGTCCATTTGGGACTCCCAAGAAGCCTTGTACCTTTCAAGATTTTATTTTATTCTTCAATTCGGTCGCACATGGTTTTAGGGTGACTTCGCGCTGTAATCGTGCACACTTCACGCAAGGCACCAGCACGGCACCTATGCAGTTTGCCTTAAATATTTGTTGGATTTTATTAGTGCTACTTGCAAACTCCTCTTTTTTACTAGTTGATATTCCATCCGGCTTTAAAATACTGACACTATTAACTCTAACATCATTTTTGACTATTTATATTATTTAAAAAATTATTTTCAATATGTAAAATTACTAGTCATATTTTAAATATCTTTAATGATAAAAATAAATTATAATAAAATATTTGAGATTAATCATACTTTGTTGAATAAAATTAATTGTTATATGTAATAATAAAAATCAACATTGTTAATATTTTAAAAGTGGAGTAGTATAACTTGTTGGTTTTGTCCTCGTTGCTTCGGTTAAAACCAGGAGTACTTAATTAATAGCATGTTTGGTTTCAGAAAAAATAGTAGTTGGCGTAATTTGCGGCTGATGTCATGAGACTTTATACACCTTTTAAATTAAGTCTTAAAATACATAAAACAAATTATTTTTGCCACAGCCACAGAAGGTAGCGTTTTGAGTCATGTACGATCTGAAGCCATGTGTAACTGGTCAAGTAACTGTGATCGGTTCTTGTTCAAACCTGCAAAATGATCGACCTCAGTGCTTTGTAAATTAAAAATCATTTATAACTTATATTTCTAATATTTAAATAAAACATTATATAAAACAATTTCCTTTGTACACGGGGGAAATATTTATCACTCACATACAGTAGCATTTTCGAGACATGTACGATCCAAAACCATGTTAAAATATAAAGGGAATTGCACAAAACACTAGGTTTTGAGACCATATTCTCAATACACATAAGATTTTAAACTTCTTTGCATAAAACACTAGGTTTTAGTTCTAACTTTTCTCACCTTGCACCCTATTTTATTTCTAACTAGCCCACCCCCAGTCTATATACACTAACATAAGTCAAATTTGTTCTAACAAAAAGCCATGAACATAATTTTCTAACTTAAATCAATTCAAAAGTATTTTTAACTTTTGGAAAAAAAAAGACACAACTATCTGAAATGTATTGGTCTCTATAAAAAAAAGTACTAAAAACAAAAACAATGGTGAACTTCACCTAAATAGTTGGATTTTTACTTGATTATATAATCGATACTCCCTTTGTTCCAAAACAAAAAACCACATTTGATATTCATCATAAGAAATACTTTCATAATATATATTTATATTATTAAAGTTAATAAATTTTATAAAAATCATTGGTCAAAATATGTTTGACTAAACACATATGTAAAGTTATTCTAAGACAGAAGGATTAGCCAAAATTTTGTTAAGCTTTTTGAAAGAGTGTTTTAGATACATTAATCATGTGAATATGTTAACTCGTTCATATATTAGCGATTGTGTCGACGTCTGAAATAACAGTTCCAGAAACCGGCATATATTGTAAAATAGGGTCAAGTGTGCGAGTATTGTGAAGCTAATCACAAAGAGGACTGACACGGGAAGTTTAGACTGGTTCGGGTTTCCCGGAGGGTAACAACCCAGTGAGTGTGTGTACTCTTGCTCTGGAAACATATGTCTTGCCCTGTTGGATAGGTTACATATTTATAGAAGAGACGTGCCTGCCTCCCGTGATAATGACAATTACCACGTCATAAAACTAACAACGTCTATTTCTAATTACAATGAGCGCGGGTATTAAGCGTAACGGCCCTTTAATCGGCGTTAACTCCTGGCAATCAATCATGCATTAAATGTCACGTCGTGCGTCATGGGGTAGTGGTTAGCCGTTCCACAAATGACCGTTTGTAACTAGGCCATGGACCACGAAGCTCTTCTGTAAATCTTGGTTTTGACCCACTTCTGTTCGAGAGATAGATCTTGAGACATCGACATAAGCCCCTGAACACGTCTCCAAGTGATAGCCTGCCTTCGGTCTTCGGTAACTTGATCGTTGTAGATAAGATCGAACCGTACCTCCTCTCTGTCATTGCTGCTGCAAACTTGGGGAGGTGTTCAAATGACAAGACTAGACAGTTGGTTTCAATTTTTGTCTTTACTTCTATTGCCTCGATTTCTGCTTCTGATCAGTCCGAGCGTCGCGCTTTCCACTGTCAGAGAGCAAAGACTAAGCTTCTTTTAAGATCTCGAAGGATCTTTCCCCTCTTATAAATAGGGAGGACGAGATAAAGTTCTTCAAAACAGTTCCTTTCTCCAACTCATTTCTGATCCTTGTGCAATAACTGCCCGGGCATAACCATGGGCAAGAAGCATTCTGCCAAGAGGATTCGGCCTTCTTCATCGAGTTTTGGAGAGGATTCTTCTTCAATAGGAGGGTTGGAGCCTCCAGCCCCTGCTATGCAGAGGGATCCGGTAGATCGTGTTCCTTCTCCAAGGTTGCCCACCATTGAGGAGATCTATGCGGTCTCTCTTAGTGGGTTTCCTGAACTGATGGAAGAGGATGAACAGGATGTCGTGGATCTAGAAGCTGATCTCGACACTTCTAGAGATGCTGAGTTTGCTCGGTGTCTTCATGTTGAGTTGAATAAAAGCCACCGGAGGGTGCCAAGCCCTAATGAGATGGTAGTCTTGAGTAACTCTGAAGGAGAGGATGACGATGTAGAGAACGAGGGCATTGAAGCTCCTCCAATTCTTCCTCACTCAAGACATCATTACTTGATGTCTTCCTCAGGGAGAGGAGAAGAGGAAGAAGCGGCTAGCCAAGAGAATGTTGGTCTCTCGTAATCGTTTTCCCCTCTTGGAGCTCAAAAGGGGTCTTCGTTCAAGAACGACGGGAATGATAGCTCTTCTTAGGTTTAGATCCTTTTTTTCCCTTGACTGGAGTTCTTGGATTGATAATGTAATCGTAGTTATTGTAAAAAATCTTGTCCTGTCATCTATGAAGCTTCCTTCATTCCAAAACGTGTAACGACGAAGGATTTGGATGTGTCTTATGAAACATCTTTTAAGAATTCTAAATGTGTACTTGTTCGGGCTTACTTTTCTTAGCGCATTACAGCGACTGTGTTTAGACGAACCGTTTGTACTCAGAATTAGTCTCTTCGGGCTTTCAAATTTTAATATTTGAACTCCTAATGTGAGTTAAGCACTTCAGGAATGAAGAACTGCAAACGACTGAACCCATTTAGCGCTAGGGCTGAAAATGGGACGGTAAAATCCCGTCCCGTCCGCTTTCCGTTTTCGTATTTTTTGTGCGGACAAAAACGTACGAGATAAAAACGGGATCAGACGGAAACGGGATGAAAAAAATGAAAACAGGATCGAAAACAGTTTAACATTTTTCCGTCTGTTTTTACGGTATCCCGTTTTTATTCAGGATGATCCCGTTTAGGGTCTATTCAGGATTGCTTCGTCCCGTGGGAGCCTGGGAGGTCAGAGGTGCACACCGCGCGCATGGCTTTGAGGCTCAAAGGCAGAGAAGGGGCCAAGCGCTGCCAACCTGCAACGGCTTCAGGGCCTCCAGGCTAAGCCTAGTAGCCTTTGGGCTACTTTGGGGAGAGAGAAAAGAAAACTAGGCAGGTGCATTAAATTTTTGAGAATTTTATTGTTATAATTACATTGAGATTTCTTCTTTTGTATTATTTTATATGCATTGTAAAATTTGTTAAATTGTGTTGCATGTATATATTATTATCTATTTTGAATGTATATTTTGATAATAATATTTATTACATTGGGTTATTTATATTGATGCTTCTGACTAAATACCAGTTACCTACCGATTTTGGTATATTCCGTTCAAATTAGTCGTTTCTGATGCTCTATATTTTTCCCGTTTGTTTCCGTTTCTGATTTTTTCATTTCCGTTTCCGTTCGGAGATAAAATGTAAAAATGAAAACGGTTTGGATACTTTTCTAACTGATTCCGATCGTTTTCAGCCCTATTTAGCGCATTTGAGCCCATTGGGTGTTCGTGGCATGTTGGAACCGAGCCCTTTGCGAGCGTTGCGCTCATCGGGCATAGAAAAAAGATGTTGTGGGTTCTCTTTGCAGTGCATTGAGCACTTTGGGTGTTCGGGCATTGAGCCCCTTGCATGCGTTAAGCACATCGGGCATTGAGCCATTTTCCCTTGGGCCCATAGCTATTCGGGTTGTTGTGGTTCCTTACTTGAGAAGCTTTGTCGATTTGAATTTCAATAACTAACACTTATTAGGCCTGGCACCGAGAGAAAGTTTCTCCACTATCTCAGCGCCGTTCTCCATTCTTTCTTTGCAATCCAAGCATCGCTACTTGAGCGACACTCTCTGCCGCCCTCAGATTGTCTTCTAGGTTATGTCCTCGCCCAGGTATTCGGAATCTAATAGTTCTTCCATGTCTCCGCCTCTGGCCCGTAGAGCAATGGCCACTGGAAATGAAGAGGACAAGACGAAGTATTAGAAGACAGCCACCATGACTCAGAAGAGACTGAAGAGCCTTTATGACCGAGGTATTATCCCTGAATTCATAGTGTCTGTGATTCTGGAGGTTAAAGATTATGCTGGGCCTTCTGATGTACAATTGGCGGTTTTTGAAGCACATATTCTCTATGGATTTTGTGTTCCTGCTTCGCAATTATTCATATCTGTGTGCAAAACTTATAAGATAGAGTTGGTCCACCTTAAACCTAGTACCATAGCTTTTTTAAGCATATTTGTTATGCTCTGTGAATGCTGGCTAAGAATCGAACCAGATCTTGCTCTTTGGAAAACCTTGTATACAGCCTCTTACTATAGTAAACAAGTTATGATCTTTTCGGTTGGCTTCACCTTAAGGAGCGAGAAATAGTATATTGATCCATGCCTCAAGAAGAGCTGAAAGGGAAGTGATTATAGGTGGTTTTTTAAGGAGATTATGAGCAAATCAGCAATAAAAGGGAAATACATAATGCCATTCATCGCTCCAAATGCGAATATTCTTACAAATCAATCTAACAGAATCAGGGCACTCCTTGCAGAAATTTTGGAACTCAAATGCAAGGGTTTGAATGGAAAATTATTGTTGATGAATTTGTGTGAAGACGGTCGAATCCACTCGCAATAAGGCATCCATTAGCGTTTGGTTATATCGGTCTTCAGGATGCGGTAAGATCTTCTCTCAAAGGTAATCTTCAGTAACTTGATATATACTTTCATTTACTTGACATTCTGGTCTATTGAGACATTGCAGAGATTTTACAAGAGGAAGTGGTGACTTGTCTCAAAGAGATCTTGAGTGATCACAAAGTCACTAGGCCATAGGGCCTTCCTCCACCTTTTTCTGCTACAAGTCCTCCTCCTAAGGTACCAATTGATCTCAAGTGTGCTGTATTGCCTTTTTTTACTTGTTTTGATCATTGAACTTTGAATGCAAGGGAGGTTTGCCATTAAATCAGATGATGTTGATGTTGTCCTCGATGATGACAATGATGATGAGGGCAGTAAAGAGACCGTCGGGGACAATATTCTCGAACAAGGTCAGACTAAGACTTTGCCTGAACTACCTAGGGAGGTAGTGAAACTTTCATCATATAAAGAATTGCCAGGTGCTGAACCTATGACAGGGGTCCCAAAGCAACAAGCTTTAACTCTCGAAGAGGATATAGCAGTAAGGGTCTTAGAGATGTAGGTTGCAAGTGCCTCTGTAAGCCACTCCTCTGCTGCTCCCAAGGGAGTTGCTACAACTGGCTCCAACACTCCTCAAGCAACAACTCTAAGATCCAGTGGTTCAGCCCCTGCACATACCATGGCTCAGTCCTCTCCTCATCCAGTGCAATCCGATACCATCAAACTTTCTCGTGAATCAGAGTCAAGAAATCATTATATTCAAGGGCATTTGGTTCCACTCAAACAAGTTTTTGCTTCTATTTATAAAGGACTTCACCATTTTGATCAGGAAGAAGAACATCAACAGGGCCCAAAGAGGACCATCAAACGACTAAAAGTGAAGAAGGCTGTTCACACGAGGTATGCTCTGAACCAAACTTTTTTCTTATTGACATTGAACTAAAATATTGCTGGCCTATTCAGAGTTTTCAGGATTGCTTCTGCTATTGCTTCCTCGAAGATAGATGCGACAAGGGCAAGCAACTTCAAGATGTGACCGCTGAACTAGAAACTGTCAAGTCCAAGTTGGATGCTGTTGAAGCTGGAAACAATAAATTGTAGAAGTCATCATCTTTTTGGAGATATGGTCACTGGAGCATCATATATGCTAGCCTGCACCAAAAGGCATTATCCTGATCTGGATGTTTCTTTGGTTTGTTCTGGATTTTAATGTTCTCGTCTGAAGAATGCCATAAACTTGTATAAGATGTGGTTGATGCTGCTAAGTCGTTTGTATATGATCTTAACTGTACCGATCACTCTTCAGATGAAAGCTGATGTAATACATGTGGTATATAAATTGAACAATCATTTATGAGTATGATATATGTAGCCCCTTCCTTTCTATACGCTATGTATATGTGCGTGTAGAAAGAAACTTAGAGTAAATCATACGCATTTGATAGGTATTTTAGACTTCAGCCTTATAAAAGACATCCATAACTAAAATTGCCATATTAAGAGCTATGCAAGTTTGTGCCCATGATAGGTTGGTGTGATTAAGCTTGTAGCTTTGTAAGATTGCTATTTCAAGAAAATCACTCCTAGAGATGGTCGCAAGTGCCTATTAGAGTCGTATCTTGTGTAACCGGCAGGCGGCCAAGATATAGTGCCCGAATGGTGATCTGAAAAGATCATTGATGATAAGTGGTCGCAAGTGCCTATCAGAATCATATCTTGTGTAACCGTCTGGCGTCTAAGATAGAGAGCCCGAATGGAAAAAAGAAAAGGAGTGCTTTATTGAACTATACGAAATGGCTAAAGCTTCCTTATATGATAAAGACAATTTATTGGGAATGAACAATCATTCTTTATTCAAAATTTTAAAAAATGTATATTATACATAGAACTTTCGTAACTGGTCAGCATTTCATGTGTTCGGTAACAAACTACCATTGATATGAGCCAGTACGTAAGCCACATGGGATACTTGATCTACTATAATGTAAGGCCCTTCCCCAGGAGAAGAAATTTTTTGCTTATCTGTAGTGTTGATATCTTTCTTGAGGACTAAATCCCCCATCTCCATAACACTATGCACAATTTTCTTGTTGTAATGTTTGCACAGCATGACATGATGTTTCTCCACTTTTATCACTGCCTGTCTTCTGGATTCTTCTAACAGGGTAAGATCCAGATCTCTGGCTTTGACTTGATTTTCTTCCGTAAAATGTAACACCCGATGAGAACCCAAATGAACCTCCGAGGGTAATACTGCATCAACCCCATACACCAGATTAAACGGTGTATCTCTGGTTTCTCGGCTCGGGTTTGTGCACAAGGACCATAACACTGCTGGCAGCTCTTGAACCCAGTTTCTTCCTCTAGTTTCTAGCTTTTCTCGCATTCGCTTCTTCATCCCTTGTATGATCAAACCGTTGGCTCTTTTAACTTGGCCATTGGTTTGTGGGTGAGCTACTTAAGAGACTGAGTGCTGTATCTTGGAGTCAGCACAGCTTCGCTAACTTATTTCCCTTGAACTGAGTCTCATTATCCGTGATGATCTGCTTTGAGACTCCAAAGCATACAACGATCTCTTTGAAAAACTTGGCTGTAGCTTCTTGAGTAATGTTTACCAGTGGCTCAGCTTCTATCCACTTGGTAAAGGTATCGATAGCAACAATAATGTGCCTATATCCCTTTGTCCTTTGGGCAAAGCACCGATGATATCGATTCTCCAGATAGCGAATGGCCAGGACAGAGGGATGGTATGCAGAGAACTTGCATGTTTAGTTGTTTGATGTTGGAAGAATTAGCAATGATTGCATTTACGTACCAGATCAGTGGCATCTTGATTTGCTGTTGGCCAGTAAAACCCATGGTGGAAT
Organism: Zoysia matrella; assembly: GCA_001602295.1. Taxonomy (NCBI): domain Eukaryota; kingdom Viridiplantae; phylum Streptophyta; class Magnoliopsida; order Poales; family Poaceae; genus Zoysia; species Zoysia matrella. The sequence goes on from BCLG01003201.1 coordinate 10,334, forward strand.
GCTTTTCCAACTAAAGTTTTGGCAGAATTATGAGAGCCACAAACTCTATGTATATCATTGAGCAGTCGTATACATTCATCTTGAGAGATACACCTCATCAGCATTCTATTTCTGCCTTTTTTATATAATATCCCATCAATAATGGTGTAATTTTTGGCAATCCGAACAAGACGCTCGGTTGCCGTATCATCATCTGCAATCAAATCTCCTTCAATAAATACTTTGATCGGTATCTCCAATCTTCGGGCTCTTCAAGATCGAGGAAACATATTTCATGAGCCCCAGCGGGCACCTTAAGCAACACAGATGGCTGTAAGATTTCTTCAATAATAACATCATCGGACACTGCTGATCGGGAAGAGGCCAGCCATGCGAGATGATCTGTATCTTTGTTATCTAATCAAGGAATATACCGGATTTCAAATCCCTCAAAAGAACTTTCTATTGCCCGAACAACATCTAAATATGCAACCATCTTTTTGTCCTTGCATTCATATTCTTTATGGACCTGCCGGACCAACAATTGATAATCGCATTGAATCAAAAATCTCTTGATGCCCATGGACTTAGCAATGCGCAGGCCATTAATCAAGCCTTCATATTCTGCAATGTTATTTGTGGATTTGAATTTCAACTGAAGAGGATACTTCAGGGGCTCCCCTTCGGGAGGTTTCAACACAACACCAGCCACAGCCCCTTTCAGGGTAAAGGAACCATCAAAATACATCACCCAATGATCGGGTAATGTCTCTTCATCTTGAGAACCATATGGGGTCCATTCAACAATAAAATCCGCTAAAGCTTGACTCTTGATGACTCTCTGAGATAAGAACTCTATATGAAACTACCCCAACTCTACTGCCCAATGAGATATGCCTCCCGTAGCATCTCTACTGTATAAAATGCGAGAGAGTGGGCGATCAGAGACTACCTTGATCGGATGTGCCAAGAAATAATGCTTCAGCTTCCGGGATCAATATGGCATATAACAACTTTCGAGCCTGTGGGTACCTTGTTTGAGCATCCTTCAAGATTTCACTAACGAAGTACACCGGTGACTGAACTAAACTTCTTTGATCATTGACATGATCTACTGTCAGAACAGTACTAACCACTGAATCTGAAGCTGCCACATAAAGCAACAACTCTTCTTCAGGCTTTGGTGAAACTAGGGTAGGCATATTCTTGAGATATTGCTTCCTTCAGTTCTTGAAAAGCTGCTTCTGCTTGACTGTCCCATTGGAATCCATCTTGCTTGCGTAAAAGCTTGTAAAATAGCATAGCTCTTTCTCCCGATGGAGATATGAATCTACTGAGGGCAGCCATCATTCCTGCCAGCTTTTGAATTTCCTTCCGAGTTCGGCATGCTTGCAGCTGTTCAATAGATTCCACCTTCTTCAGGTTTGCATCGATCCCTCTCTTAGAGACTATGTACCCCAGCAACTTGCCAGAAGATACCCGAAGACACACTTCTTCGGTTTTAACTTCATCCGAAACTTTCGAAGATTATCGAAGGTCTCGGTAAGGTCCTTAAGAAGATCCCCCGCTGTTTGGACTTCACTACGATATCATCGATATATGCTTCAACATTTATCTCAATTTGGTTTTCCAAAATGATATGAACACATTTTTTATACGTAGCCCCGGCGTTTTTGAGGCCGAACGGCATCTTTACATAACAGTAAACTCAGAAAGGAGTGATGAACACTGTATTTTCTTCATCTTCAACTCTCATGTTGATTTGATGATAGCCGGAGTTAGCATCAAGAAAACTCAACAATTTATTGGAGGATGTTGAGTCCATGATTTGATCAATTCGAGGTAGCAGGTACTCATCTTTAGGACAAGATTTATTCAAAGATGTATAGTCAATACACATCCACCACGAACCATCGGGCTTTTTCACTAATACATGATTTGTTAGCCAAGTAGGATACTCTACCGTTCTAATGAACCCGGCTTGTAAGAGCCTAGTGATTTTCTCACGAATGGAGTCGCGCCTGTCTGGAGTGTGCCTCCGTTCTTTTTGCTTTAGCGGCTTGAGAGCCGGGTCAATCCCCAACTCATGCTTAATCACTTCAGTGGGGATCCTGGGCATGTCCAAAGGTGTCCATGCAAAGACATCGGCGTTTGCCCAAAGAAAAGTGATGAGCGCGAGTTCTTATTTAGGGGATAGAGAACCTCCGATGATAACTTGCTTCCCTGGTTCATTAGGATCCAGCGGAATATTCTTGTTCGGTGCTGGTGGCAGCACTATTTCTTCTTCAGGAGCTGAGACTTCGGGTACCGACACTTCAAAAACTTTGATAGTGGGTTTTGGTACAAAAAGCACCGCACCACCATCTGTTCGAACTTGCTTGGAAGAACTGGCTTCCAAGGTTCCTTGCTTGAAATGACCCGCATGAGTCAAAGATTTGATGTCACACTTGACAGCCTCCTTGAGATCAGAGACGATCGTAATGACCCCTAGGGGTCCTGGCATCTTCATCGTGGCATACGTCGAATGAACGACGGCAATAGACTTCAAGAGGAATGGCCTTTTGAGGATGCAGTTATATGCCGAATCAAAATCCGCCACCTCAAAGATGAGGACCTCTCGACGCTTGTTATCTCCGTGACCGCAAGCAACGGTCAGATCAATCTTTTACCAAGGGTTTTGATTAAACCCCTGAAATAACTCCGTGGAATCTTTCATCCACGGGCTGCAGTGCTGCCAGAGGCAAACCCATTTTCTGATAAGTACGCTTCATGAGTAGGTTTAAGGCCGCACCTGTATCAATGAGAGTCTTGACAACATTGCTGCGGTGGATGGGTATCTTGAGGACGAACGGCAAGTTCCTGGTTGATAGCTCCGTCTTCGTGTGATCTTTAGGGCCGAACATGATCGGGACTTCATGCCACCACATCTTCTTTCTAGCGGGAACGGCATTGAGCACCTCCCGCTCGTACTTCTTATACTCGGTCTTAGATGGAACCGCAGTAGTTCTACCGAAGATCATGTTAACTTCGGAGAATTTTTCTTCATCTTCCTCCTCAACCCTCCGACGGCCCCTGGCAGGAGCCTCGGGTCGAGGTGCTGCCGAAGGTTCTGGAACATCCTTTTTTCTTTTGTTCAATGTAATAAGTGCAATCGGTGAAGTTATGATACCTGGACCGATGAACTGGGCACCACTTCTATGCATCTTCAGGTCTATCAAAGGGTCGCTTCTTCTTTTCAGGTTGTTCACAACCTTCCTTTTTGTCAACATTGAGCTCTCGGTCATCTGGTTTTTTGCGAGAACTCTTAGTCTTGGCTTCTCCCGTAATCCAGGCTCGTGCTTCTGATGCCTTGATGCAGGTTTCGACAATTGATAAGAGGTGGCCCACAGTTCGTGGTTCCTCAATAGCTAACCATTCTGCAATATAAACATCAGATACACCTTCTCTAAAGGCAATATGAGGAATAGAATTCCTCGTTTGATTGAACCTCTTCACATAATCTCGAAGACTCTCATCGAGCTTTTGCATGATGGTTCGAAGGGTTTTCTCTGTCGAGGGCCTTTCAAAGGTCCCCTGGAAATTCTCGATGAAGGTAGCCTAAACTGATCCCAAGTCCAAAACTGTGGACTCGGGAAGATTAACCAACCATGATCGGGCTGACCCTGACAGAGCAGTAGACAAATAAATAGTCTTTCCTCTATCATCTCCTCCAGCAGCTTCTATAACTGTGGAGTAGACTCGAAGAAACTCTTCTGGGTTTGATGACCCATCATTTTTCTCGATCGGTCCTGGTTTAAATTTCTCATGCCATCGAAATTAACGTAGACTTAGGGTAAGAGACTTGAATGAACTTCGGCTCGATCAAACCCGTTGAGCAACAACCTCAGCTGCTTCTTTGTGACGCCTATTGGCATCAATATTATTTCGCGCATCATGCTTGCGCGGATGTTCACTAGAATGACCTCTTTGATTTTGTTGTCTGTCGATGTTGTGCCATAAATGTCTAATAGAGAGACGATGTCCCTGCCGGGGAGATGTAGCCAAAACAGAGGTGCTCTTCAGGAGGATGGTCCTCCATGAGAATTGCCACGGCGTGAAGCCTTCGGCTGATTCTGGCCTGATGGTGTAGTATAGCCTATACGACAAGTAATCTCCAATCCTTGCTAAACTAATGGCGCCAAGGGCAAACCATCAGCTGCTAAATGCTGCATGCATTGCAGGATTGTTTGAAGACGAGTAGCTTCAAATTCAGTTTGTAGATTCCTTACTGGGGACCTGGCAAGTTGATTCTATGAACACTAGCACCAATGGTAGGAGATTACTTGATGATCCAGCAGAAGGCGTCGAAACATTCCTCGCAGCCATATTGATCTATCGCAACTCGATGTTGCAATTTCACTCCGGATACCCCATCTTTGAGGGATAATCCTCATCAGAGTAGAAGTTGTCATTGGTGCAGTCATTGTCGCTGTCGCTGTTGGAATTGTAACACTCCAGCCCCAGCCCAGAGAACTTGCCATTGATAAGGTTAAGAATCACTTTGGACTGGGTTGGCAGCTCCTCCAGATGATACTTTGAAGGTCCAACTGATCGGACCCGAGTGAAACATTTGGAATCTCAATCGTAGTGGGCATCTCGAACGAGATTTGAGAGAAACCTCTTGGAACTCCGGCTGATGGGCCAAAGAAACTTCTTCATCGGCGACAAAAACCAATGTTCCGAAACAGAACATGGTGCCAGCCAAGAAGACAAGATTGCTTGTGCAAGCCATGATGAGGGTTGGACTAGCTTCACCTCACACTCCCCCTACCTGGGGCGCCTCTGTCGACGTTCGAAATACGAGTTTGAGAAACCGGCAGATATTATAAAATAGGGTTGAGTGTGTGAGTACTGTGAAGCTAATCACAAAGAGGACTGACACGGGGAGTTTAGACCGGTTCAGGCCTCTCGGATGATAACAACCCTACGTCCAGTGAGTGTGTGTATTCTTGCTCTGGAAGCAGATATCTTACCCTGTTGGGCATATTTATAAGAGAGATGTGCCTCCTGTGGTAATGACAATTGCTACATCATAAAACTAACAACGTCTATTCCTAATTACATTGAGCGCGGCTATTAAATGTAATGACCCTTTAATCGGCGTTAATTCCTGGCAATCAATCATGCTCTAGATGCCACGTCGTCCGTCGTGAGGTAGTGGTTAGCCGTTCCGCAGATGACCGTTTGTAACTGGGCCAAGACCTACGAAGCTCTTCGATAAATCTTTTTCGACCCACTTCTGTTCGGGTGACAAAAATTGAGGAATCGACAGATTGAAAAACTACTAATTACATGACTCATTCATAGGTATATGTGAGGGAAGGGTAAAGTGGTGCACAGTGAGAAATATGGAGCGGAAACCTAGTATTTTATCCAAACAAATCTAAAAACTAGTGTAAAGTGAAACCTAGTGTGCTCTGCAATTCACTCAAAAGTATAAATGGTCAAGGAGTAACTCATGATAGTTGGTATTGAAACCAGCAAAATTATCGATCTCAGTGCTTGCCACGTGATCAAGGAGGGCAGGTAAAGTATCATGCTTCAGGGACAAAGAATACGTCTAAAAAATGTAGACCCCCGCTAAATTCTCTGCGCGCGCCATTCCCAGGAAAGGCACCCCGGATATGGGTCCCACTTCACACCGCCAAACCCCAAACGTTTCTTGAACCCTCTCCCCTACTAACGTGCGCTATAAGTGCCGGGTCCCTCAAACTCGCGAGACCAGACCACGAGCACCCAAAGCTCCAGCTCAACTCTCGTTGTAGTTTTCAGCGGGCAAACTAAGATGACCAAGAAATCTGCGCCATGGCACAGGCTATCGGAGGCCAAAGCCGCTGTGAACCGCGCCGTCGCGGGGAGCGGCGTGGGGAGGTACTTCAAGCTTGACGCCCGCAAGAGCACCTTCACAAAGGAGATTCGCGCAGGCACCGCGACGTTCCTGACCATGGCCTACATCATCTCTGTCAACGCCGCCGTCCTGACGGACTCGGGCGGGCCATGCACGATGAGTGACTGCACCCCGGCGGGCAACACGACGGCTGCGCCTGGGCCGGAGTGCATCATCGGGTCAAACCTGGGATACGAGCAGTGCCTGACACGCACCAAGAGCGACCTGGTCGTGGCGACCGCGGTGGCCGCCATGGTAGGGTCCCTGGCCATGGGTGTGTTCGCGAACCTGCCGCTGGCGCTGGCACCCGGCATGGGGGCCAACGCCTACTTCGCCTACAACATGGTCGGGTTCCACGGCTCCGGTCCCATCACCTACCGTACGGCGCTCGCCGTCGTGATGTTGGAGGGCATCATGTTCTTCGCGTTGTCAGCCTTCGGCCTTCGGTCGAAGCTGGCTCGATTGATCCCCCGGAACATCCGGCTCGCTTCGGCTGTCGGCATCGGCTTGTTCCTGGCCTTCACGGGGCTCCAAGCGCATCAGGGCGTTGGGCTAGTCGGCGCGAGCCCGTCGACGCTGGTCACGCTCACCGCTTGCTCAGAGGTCGACCCGACCACTGGCGCCTGCCTCGGCGGTACCATGCGCAGCCCCACGTTCTGGCTCGGGGCCGTCGGCTTCCTCATCACGGCCACATGCCTTGCAAGGGACGTCAAGGGAAGCATGATCTACGGCATACTGTTCATCACGGCGGTGTCATGGATCAGAGGCACGAGCGTCACGGTGTTCCCGGACACGCCGGCTGGCAATGCCGCGTTCTCCTACTTCAAGAAGGTAGTGGACTTCCACCTGATCAAGAGCACTGCTGGGCAGCTCAGCTTCGGTGGCTTCTCCCACGGCAGCACGTGGCTAGCATTGCTGACGCTCCTCTACGTGGACGTCCTCGACACGACGGGGACCATGTACTCCATGGCCGAGTACGGCGGGTTCACAGACGACACCGGCGGGTTCGAGGGCGAGTATCGCGCGTTCCTAGTCGACGCCGGCTCCACGGTCCTCAGCGCCGGGCTTGGGAGCACCACGGTGACGACCTACATCGAGTCCACGGCCGGGATCAGCGAAGGCGGTCGGACAGGGCTGACAGCGATCACCGTGGCCGCGTGCTTCCTGGCGTCCCTGTTCTTCGGTCCGCTGCTGATGAGCGTACCGCCGTGGGCCGTCGGGCCGTCCCTTGTGCTGGTCGGTGCCATGATGATGCGCGTGGCCAAGGAGATTGAGTGGGGTGAAATGAAGGAGGCCATCCCAGCGTTCGTGACCATGGCGCTGATGCCGCTGTCCTTCTCCATCGCCAACGGCATCATCGCGGGCCTGGGTATTTACATCGCCTTGCACTGGTATGACTGGGCGCGCCATGGCTGGCGCAAGGTTAGCCAGGTGCTGGACGATCGACGGAACCAGGTCGCAGACACTGCCGGCGAAGTCGGTCCAGCGCAAGAAGTTTGACCTCCTACGGGCATCCTGTGGCTGTGCAGTGGGTTAATTAGCGTTAGGTTGTGAACTTGTTGCTTAATTTGGGGGAGTTAGTCCTGCGGTCTGCGTAGGAAGGTGTGGGAGGAACAACGGGACCTGGGACTGGGAGAGGCTGGGAGATTCTTGGTGTGTTTGTATTTTGACCATCATTGCAGTGCTCTCACTGATTCCCTCCGCTTTTACTACCCGGCTTGTCACATTTCTTTTCTGACATATTCGCGGGATGGGCGATTATTTGGTGCCAGGGTCAATGGCATCATTGTGTGACAACTGTTGACAGAACAGCATGGTGACCTGTGCGAATAGCAGTGGACTAAAGCTGGACCACGATCGCATGCTTGCTCCATCGCATCCCCTGTTTCCCAGTATCAACTGGCTTCACTTGTTCTACGAGAAGCCCTTAATGAACCAAAACTCGGTCTGGAACATAGGATACTCCTTCTGTTTTTAAATGTCATCGTCATTGACTTCAAACATCAATTTTAACCATTCGTCTTATTTAAAAAGTTTGATGAACATTATATTTTTTATTATAATTTGTTTTATTATCAAAGTAGTTAGAATTATGGGTTATAATTTTAGATATTTGAATTAATTTTTTAAATAATACGAATGATCAAAGTTGATGTTTGAAGTCAACGGCAAAAATAATTTAAGAACAGAGGTAGTATGTTTGAAAGGGATTCTTCATAACTGTTTTTTTTTATAAATAGTACATAAGTCGTCACAAACATCATGATTCGGCAGTAGGAGTAGAATATTATCTAACTCCGTTCTAAAATAAGTGTCCGTTTGGGTTTTGTACCATCTAATTTTGAAAAATAATTTTTATAGATTTTGTTAATTTTAAAACTTAATATTTGTATTTTTAAATTTGTCATAAAAATACTTTTATAATATATATTTTTATATATTAAAATTAATATATATTTACAGAAATCATTGGTAAAAACATGTTTGACTGAACTCGGTACAATTATTCTAGGACGGAGGGAGTGCAAATTCTAACATTAAATTAAATCCAGAGACGTTGAAAATATAAAAGCGCACAAAATAGAAGCAGCTTTTTAAAATATTTTCAAATGAGCCACTTGCACAACTAGCACAATTTTTTTCTGATGTTCCACAATAGTTTTATGTGACCGGTGCTGTCGGCAAATTGCTCTGTTAGCTTGGAGTAATAGCGAACCTCAATGAAGCAGAGCCATTTGTTTAGGACTATTTTTCTTAGAATATCGACGGTTGCTTGTGGAGGCGGTTGCTTGTGGAGGGCAGGATTATATCAGATGGTAGTTAGCCATGTGTTGCATCATATATGCAGCATCTATACATAAAGTATTACACAAAATGTCAAAAGGTTTCGAGGCAGCAAACGCCATTCAAAAGGTTATCAGAGTCATCGTCGTCATCATCGTCGATTCCTATTGCAGCTAGTTAGACTACTGCAAAGATTAATACATTGGTCGCTGTTTTCCGAACTAGTTAGCACTCCAGTTTTGTACTGATTGCATGCATGTCTATCCACATGATTATTAGAAATTTTGTGGCACAATTTTAATGACACCAAAAATATGAAAAGAAACATTTCGTGGGCAATCTCTGTTCAATGTTTGTAAGAACACAAAAATGGGAAGAAGTGCCTAGACAAGTTTGTCATAAAAGGAGTGAGCTGGGTCATAGCATTTACGATAGTTAGTACTCCCTCCAGATTTAAATTATTGTTGATGTTCATTTTTGTATAATTTACTTATTATTAAAAGTATTTAAACACGACTAATAATTTTACACATTTAAATTTTAGTAACCCTCCAGATTTAAATTATTGTCAATGTTGATTTTTTTTATAATTTACTTATTATTAAATATATTTAAACATGACTAATAAAAAGATGAGGTTGTCAACAGTGATAATATGTTATAACCGAAAATAGGAGGACCTAATCCCCATAAATAGAAGTTACAAGATTCTTAAATATCACTATGTTCAATATTTCTGTAGAAGCATATGCTTAAAAGTATGAATTTCAATGAATTGGACTTAAATACAACCTAAAGAATGATTTTAATGTCCCTAATCTATATATTTGGATGCATTTGTGGTCAAAATTTAACGTTGACTTGAAACTTGTCTACAACATTATTGTCTGCGTTTTGTATCGCCGACACACTAGAATTTATACAACAGAGAGGGATTCGTGCTTGCTTCTCATTGCGTAATACCCTACGTCCAGTATTGGGAGTGTATATAGCTTGATCAAATGATGATTACAATGGCGCTAAGGTTCTTGCTCGAGCAAGAACTCTAGGTCTTTTGTGGGGGTAGCAAGTATGTTGCTAATCGCAATGGCGGTCGTTTGATTCGTCTCTATCTAGGGTTCCTAGTGTGCCCTTATATAGGGATCGGACCGGGTACAATTGCTTAAAACATAAGAAACTAAGCGACCCTATCGGGTGGGGCCGTGAGCATCTCGAAGTTTATTCCCCGATAGCTTTTGAGCGTCAGGTCATCTTATCGTCGTCATCATCTCTATCCTTTGTCCAGCGCTAGAGGGATAGGACCTACTTTGTCTCTAGCGTGAGTTTCATCAAGGCTCGACTTTGGGGTTGAACAACAGTTGCCTGATCCTGGGGTTGCACGAAAGGAATGATGCCCGATCCCTGGGGGCCGGACGTGAGCCTGATAGAGTCGATCCGTGACCCGCGATATGATGGACCATCTCTCGTGGTTGGGCTTTTTGATTGGGCCAAAATCGTCGATATCCGAGGTATCCTGACAATTATGTATATAGAATATGATGGATTCATCATATATGATAGTCTGCATGAAGAAAAATCTAGACAAGTGATTTTTTACGTTCCTAAATCTAATCTTTATATTCTTAAATTGTAGTCATTATAATAATAATTTCACTTCATTTTCCTATATGAATTCTTATCCTGACAACAACAATTTTAAAACGAAGAGGATATATCAGTGATCAAATTTAGAAACTTAAGCTTGAAGTCTGTATGAAATGTTATGTATTTGAAATCAGAGGATGGTATACAAGTGGCACTGATTGTGTATTTATTTTTGAGTTGTGATGTGATTACAGTTCTGAAGGATGATTTGAAAGAAGAATTGACAATCTCTCTTGTTGATATTATATTTGCTTCTATAAACAACACATAACCTACGTTAATTGTCCTGCACATAACTAGGTGAACAATTACTGAGTCATGCAAATGTAAATGATTTTAAAGCATTTAAAATATACACATATTAATTTGAAACAAATAGTTTAACCATAGCTAAACAAATTAAGAGATATAAATATACATGAACGACCAATTAATCTTTCTAGACTCAAGCATTCAATAAAGAATACTCAAAAAATTGCTTTTCATGAATCTTGAGATTGGGACAAATTAGCAGGGTTGGAGGAAGCGCCATCTCTAGAGTCGGCCCATTCTTCACCTCGAACACCATGGCCAACCTATTTGGCAGATGAACATTGAAAATTCAAAGTGGCAGTGCATGATCTACATACTAGGGTTGTTCGCAACAAATCGGATGATGGCCCTGCCTACGGGTGATACAACAAGCCTGTGTCCTCTTCTGTGGATTGACGAGATTATTCTACTTCACGGATGTGCATTGTAGATGTTACCAAAGCCTTGTTCCAGCATAAAGTTGTGACCATGGTGGTGCATCAGGTTGCTCTCCATCACAACCAGCACTGTGTTTTGTAGCACCATCTCCACCATCACATTGTATGCTACTATCTTCACCTTGGTCGACCTGGCTGTGATGTCGTCCATGTAGTCTAGTGGCTTGTGTAGTTGATTCTTGTGATGAGGATATCTCTCCTTTAGATACACACAACACTACTCAAATTAGTATTAATGAAACTCACGCACGACAGTTGAGATTAGAGGTAAACTCATTTCTAAACACATGTCTTCCTTCTTTTGAGAATAGATTGCAATCTAACAACTTTATCATGATTAGAAACATTGGAGAGGGTGAAGAGAAGCATGAAGAAGGACTTAGAGATGCCTAAGATCAGCATCGCACGTTCGACCCCAGAGAAGATCCAATTCAACTCGGGTTCGAGTCTGATTCGGACTCCAGGAGCAGCCTGTCCTAAAATAGATGCCGCGGTCGTATACGAGCTCTGTTTTGGACGTTCTAGATATGTATGGAAAGCTAAGGAGATAAGATTTTCAACGGATCTAATCCCGTGTGAAAATACTTCTGAAATCTTTGTGAATCGTCAAAACAAGTTGATGTCCAGAAACTGCCCTGGTGCTGCGACACTATCTTTTGGCCTTTGGGTCGTGTATCTATTCTAAACCCATTAGTATTAGGGTTTCCCCCAAAGAACATCCCAACGTTTATATAAACAGTAGCCGCCATCATTAGAGATAGTTTTTGATTAGTTTTGATCTGTTATGAAACAGTTTCATCGATTGATGGTTTGTTAGTTTTCCAACTTCATAATTTAATTCAGATTTCGAAATTGAGTTGCGTTCTTCCTTGTTTTGGCTTGTATTCTTCGATTCGCAAGCTAGGATTAGTCTTTTTGGCGAGGTCAATCGTGTGCGCACGGTTGATAACTAGAGAAGTGGTGCTGCGATTGCAAGGTTCGAATTATGTTGATTTGAAGCCGGATTGATTGTGTGTCACATCTCCACCAAATCGAAAGTTACCACGACCTGACAGAAGATCGGGAACCACTTACACATCAAGTGGTAGTCAGAGCTTTAAGTATACCGTCAGGTTCACATCTATCCTTGTTTATTTTGCATTCATCCTATCGTACACAGAAAAGCCGCAACAAAAAATAATTATTAGATCACTAGGTGTTACCTAGTCTAAGCCGTGTTTAGCCTTTGCATAATTTTATTTCAGAGTCTGCAGTGTTGAGTTTGTGTCCTTAGTTTGTGTTTTTGCTAAATTTCGTGATCTTATTGTATTCAGATGTTTTCCTTCATCTTTCATCCACAACGTATTCAGATCTGTTATCGTGTCACATCTGTTAATTGTTTTTTTTGCATTAAAATTTTATCCCACCCACCTATACCCATATTTTGATCACAACTAGATCCACCTCTCCATATTTATCCGCTACTCAATCATCCACAAAAACATTCATAAAATTCGCATCCAATTCGAAATCCGAATCTGTTTTCATCCTTTCAAAAAAATCTGATTCGGAGATGCATTATTAAAATAGTCATAACTTTCGTTTCTGGACTCCAAATTAGACATATAAGTACTTTTTGAATATTTACAAAAAAATTTCATCCTCTCACGATCCTAGATTCAACAAATTCATAATAGAAGTTTCTGTTTTCGTGCTCTGAAGTTTCAGCACAAATTTAACAGAATTTGAGATTTTCTCCAAGCCACATCTTTGTCCATATTGATCTGAAATTTGGTCGTGTACCATCCTTTGTGATTTTGGTTCAGAGAAAAATATCAAAAAAATAAATTAAAAATATAAAAATTTGAAAACCTAGAAGCCGGGAATTAACCTTTACTGATTTTTCAAGTGCTGAATAGTTTGCTGATTTCTGAAACTTTATCATTTGTGTTGTTGCTACCCTTTGATATCTTCATTCATGTTATTATCTGTTATAGAATTGTGTTCCACTAATCATTATTTCAGCCATCCAAGCACCACATATTCACCTCAGATGGTCACTGTATTTACTCTGCAATTGTGGAATTACAACTCTCTGGTTTCTCCTGCCACTAGTTGCACCATCCTTTGCTTTGGTTTGGTAAGAATCTTGCAAGAGCTGGGTAAGGCGTTTCTTTTTGCAGAATTTTCACCACCCATCTCACTGTAGTTGCAGGAATAATATTTTGTATTGTCCATATACTATTTTCTAACCATGACAGAAAAAAAGGAGGTGAATACAATGTAAGTAGTGCTTTGCAAAGAGTCCTTGATAATATCGATGCCAACTTTACAAAACGCATTGAGTATGTGAAGAATATGGCAATCCACCGCAAAGAGATGTCGCACAATCAAAATATGCATGAGGTTTAGACCATTGCTACATCCTTTCCTTCCACGAGTAATCATATTCTTTCATCTTTTCTTTTATATGATGGTTTAGATTCTATTAAATATATTGCTTGGGAAAGAGAGATGGATAATCTATTTGGACAATGCCCTATGAGTGAAAGGAGAAAGCTTTTGAATGTTGGTTGTGCATAAGTTGATCATGTTTTAACTTTGTGGCAATATTTATATATAACAAAAAAATATCTTTGAACATAGAATGATGCTAAAATTTTAATGACAGAAATTTTTGTTGATACATTTTTAGAATATATGTCTAGTTGTGATGAACACTGTTCAGAGGAGGATCTTTCTAC
>BCLG01003201.1:34303-47467 GCA_001602295.1 Zoysia matrella
TGCTGCGCGCCCGGGGCCTCCTCTGCAGCACGCCTTGGACCAGGGAGCTCTAGCGCTGCCCCTGTCCAGCCACCGTGCGTGCCTTTGCCTGCACGCGTGCCCGGCCTTTTCGCCCTTCGCAGTGCACCGTCGCGCTGCCGCTCGCCCCCTGCTTCACGCCTCCCCATTTCGAGCCGTGGTGAGCGTTGCTACCCCTCCTTGTTCCGTTTTATTTGTTTTGCTTTCTGAGTCGTAGATCAGTTAGTCTGCAGGTGTGTAGTGCCCAGTGTTGTTGATATCTCGTCGCATCATAGGATCTCTCAGCAGCAGCATGGAGGTAGAGTCAACCGTCGGCCATTGAAGGAGTTGCTAGCTAAGGTTTTGGTTCAAGCTGCAGTCGCCGTTCACCGCTGTCCCGACCAAGCTGCGCAAGGTGTCTCCAGTTCAAGCCCGCGGTGAGCACGCCCGACTTGTCCGCTTTGCTCTTCCGTGCGGTAGTTGTGTGAGCAGTAGACTGTCTTTGGAAGCTGTGTAGCTGTGCCCCTAGTCGTTAGCTTGCTTCTTTAGCTTCGTTGTTTCTGTGAACTCGTTGTTAGGAAGCCAGTTTCGTTAGTGCTAGTAGCGGTGCGTTGGTCAGTTCTCCACGGTCTGTGTTGTGCGCGTTGTGTTGGTCAGGAGGAGCAGTGTTCCGGCGTTCTCTGAGTTGCGATGCTCACTGTCGTCGAGCCGCGCTGCCGATCCGCTTCGCCTCATCCTCGAGCAAGTTCGTTTCCCTGTGCGTCATTTCCTGATATGCCTGTGTGATCCGTGCGCGTCACCCTGTCGTCGCTTGCGCCCCTGCGCCCCAGGTCGTTGCCCCGTCGCCATCTTCGGTTTCACTTCTTCACAGTCGCCGTCATCTTGGTCGTCTCAACCTTGTTTGCATCCTGCCCTGTCGTCAACCGTCCTGGTCCGCGCTCGCCGTCGGGCCTGCCGACTCCGTGCGCGATGCCATCTTCGACCTTGTTCTGCCTTGAGCCCTTGTCCTTGTCCCTGGGCGTCGTCTGTTCGAGCAGCGTTGCTCCATCGCCTTGTCTCCTCGTCGTCTCGAGTACGCCCGTCGCCGGCTTGTCGTCTTGCGTGTCAACCCACTCCGTCTGGTGCCATCTTCGTCGTCAGCCTGCGCCTCTGCGTCGTGCCTCGCTCAACCTCATCGAGCCGTCATCGTTGTCCTTGGTCGTCCGCTGTCGTCGTTCGTCTTCGGCCGCGCTCGTCCTCTCGGAGCCCCGCTCTTCCTGTTCGTCATCGTTCCTCAGCTTGTGTGTGGAACCTCATCAACCTCAGCGGCATCTTGTTCGTCGTCGACCTCGGCACCGTCCCGTCTTGCGACCCTGCGCCCGACCTCGCCGCCGTCTTTGCTAGTTGTCGTCCTGCTGCATCATCCTCGTCGTTCGTCCTCGTCTCATCCACTTTGTTTGTCCGCATCGCCCGAGACGCTCCGTCTTGACGTCGTCGTTTCAGGTCTTTGATGAGCTCTCTTCCTTTCTGTGCGTTCTCTTGTGAGTGCTGACTTCTCCATCTCTTTCCTTCTTTGATCGGTTTCGCTTTGAGCCACCACTTTGAGTGTAGGCTCAACCGTTCACGTCGTCGCTCCTGATGTTAGCTCATTGATCGTTTCATTGGAGGGCTTTCCGTGCCCTCGACGCCGTTGGTTCTTCGTTGGACCCAAGCTGTGGTGAGATCTGTTTCCTTGCTCTTGCACCCTTTTGTTTGCTTAGCAAAGTACGCAACTCGTGCTTGCGAGTTGCTGCTAAAGTCTAAGTTTATCGTTGTGTGTGCTGAGATCATTCCGCCTTTAGGCCAAGGTCATGTGGAGTCGGATGTGACCGCAGCCCAAGTTTGGGGTTGTTCGATCATATTGAGTTCCGATACCGCTTTCGCCTTCGGTAATCATCCTTGCGGTCTTGCTCCAACTTTGACTCCTTTGTTTGGTGAGCACTTCTGCCCCTTTGTTTCCTTCTTGTGGGTTCGGCCGAGACCGTATCCAACCCCAGTTTGTCCTCTAGTCGTGTTGCCAGTGACCATCCTTTGGGACACGCGGCAGGCACCGTGTCCAAGCCTTTGGACTCACGTCCACGGTTCAGCTGTGACCCAGCTTGTGGTCACGTGGTTGTGACTGTGTCTGTGCCTCAGTTCCTTTCTGTTTGGGCCCACGTATGGCCGGAGCCTTGGACACGTGCCATCTACCGTGTCCAGACCCCAAATCGTACGTGTTCGGCCCATTTCGTGTCTTTTCCTTGGGAGACCATGTCTTGTAGTCAGTTCTTGTTTGATTTGCGTGTCCATTTGTAGATTCCGTTCTAGTAGTTGTTTTGTTGTTTTTTTTAGTTTCTCACCCATTTTTTTCGTGCTGTTTGTCTAGTTGGAGGTGTTGCTGAGCTCTTGAAGATCGTTCTGCATGAGGACCTAGATTCCGGATGGAATCTCGACTCACAAGGCAAGCCGCGCTCCTTGACCAACTTTGATCCTAGTTTTTTTTAAACTGCATGTTTTGTTTGAAACTCTAATTTCCATGCCAACTGTTTTAAAAGATGCTAGCAACATTCCTAAGCCGTGCCTAATTACCGTTCCACATATTATGAGCCTTAGGACTGCTTTAGTACTATTACTTTACTTTTATGTTTAGCCATGCTTAGTTGCATTTATTTACTACTTCACACCTTATCACTACAAAATTGGAATTTGTGTTAAATGCTTTTGAACTGTGCTTCAAATGTGTATGTTTTGCAAATAACTATACAAACTATTTAGTGGGGGCATGCAGGAGTATGAGGAGCCGAGGGACTTTTGGGAAGTCCCTGTGAGAGTACCTATGGCGGGTACACTGGAGGCTGCGGCCTTGGCGGCGAGTTTGTTGGTTGTTGGTGTTGAGGATGGAGAGATAGCCTGCCTCGGCAATTAAGGACCGAGTCTTTCGAGCCTTGTACGCTCAATCGACAACCATGCACACAAAATTACCCTGTATGGGCAACGGTTTGATCTTGAAGCTTGCTGAGGCTGGTTGCTTACCCGTGGGTTGACGGTGATGTGTTAGTGTGGGTGAGCTGCGACTCCCCACATGAGAGCGGGATACCCCACCCGATCAGTGGTAGACCCTTCACAGCTCCAAGACCCGGCAGCATAGGCAGCTGGGATCCCTATCCTGGAGGATGGGTAACGCCAGCTAAAGCTTGTGGAAGGGTCTTGTGTGGTTGTTATACTTGGGCTGTGGCCACAGTTTCTTGTATGGCTCCACTTCTCGTGGGACCAGGTGCATAAATTCTGCAGAGTTACAGTCAATGCGCATTGCCACGTCCTTTTTGAAGGATGCTCCCCTGAGTTGTGCTCCTCGTTGAGTAGTTTTGTTTTCTTCCCACCTCTTCTATTTTAAAATGTTTTGGACTCCGGCCTTTGAGCTGTAGCCGGGTGTGGAGATTACGCCGGCATTAAATTGAACTCTCCTTCGGGATAACGGAGATCCTGCGAGGCAAGATAATAAAATTGGACTGTTTTAAAATAAAACTTTTTGCATCTTTAAAAGTAAAATGTTTTGAACTTGTATTTAGTACTTGAGCCAGCTTTCATTCTTGAAACTACTCCATGCATGCATACATTGTTGCTAGGTAGCGCGTGGTTTGCTGAGTATTCACATACTCACGGCTTTTCACGTTCGTCTTTTTCAGAGGTCAGCTAGAAGATTGTTCTCGTCTGCTTTCCAGTTGTGGATCGAGGTTCGCTCTTGCACTCGAGCTGCCTGTGGAGGAAGAGGTGCATCTTGGTGCTCGCTTTCGCTCGTTGCTCCCGCTGTTGTTCTAGTTCCTGGATTCTCTATAGTATCTTTCCGCCATGAGATGTTCAGTATGTTTTATGGATGATCTCGTTGATTTAATTTATCTGATCCTTGTTTACTCATTCTGTTATACTTTCTTGATTGCTCATTTGTGATAAACGTGCTTGCCAATCTCCTGGGATTGGCGAAAGCATGAGATCGGATCTTATCGAAAGGTAAGAAATCTCGATCGTTACAAGCATCATCATGACAGCAGCGACGAACCTCCTCAACACAGGCACGCTTGAGCTTAGGAGCTGACTTCACGGTTCGTCAGAGACGTAGTCGAAGTCGAAGCTGTGGGTATCCTCTGAAAACAACAAATTAGGAAGCTGTGAGTACGAATTCTCAGCAAACCGCATACTAGCTATCAACAATGTATGTATGCAAATGGTTTCAAGAGTAAAGGCTGGCGCAAGTGCTAAAAGAAAGTTTAAAAAAATTTATTTTATTTTAAAGATGACAAAAGTTTTATTTTAAAACTATCAAAATTTATTATCTTGTCCCACGGGGATCTTCGTTATCCCGGACGGGGTTCATTTTAAATGCCGGTGTGACCTCCAAACCCGGCCACAACTCAAAGGTTCGAGTCTAAATCATTTTGAAATAGAAGGGGAGAGAAGAAAACAAAACTACTCATCGAGGAGCACAACTTAGGGGGTGTCCTTCCAAAAATAACGTGCCAATGCGCATTGACTGTAACTCTGCAGAGTATATGCACCTTGACCCATGAGAAGTGCCATCGAGAACTACCGTTGTACTCCCAACAAACATACAAGACCCGTCACAAGCTTTAACTGGCGCTATCCGTCCCCCAGGATAAGGATCTCAAGTGCCTATGTAATCAGGTCCTGAAGCTATGAACAGCCTACTACTGATCAGGTCGGATATCTTGATCTCATGAGGGAAGCCATAGCTCTACACCACACTAACACATCACCGCCAATCCATGGGTAAACAACCAGTCTCGACAAGCTTCAAGATCAAGCCACTGCCCATACAGGGTAACGTGGTGTGCATGGTTGTCAACTGAGCGTACAAAGCTCGAAAGACACGGTCCTTAATTGCCAAGGCAGACACTCTTCCCAACCTCAACGTCAGCAACTAACAAGTCTCACGGAAAGATCTCAACCCGGATCTTTTCGCTATACCCACAACAGGTACGCTCACAGGGACTTCTCAAAAGTCCCCCAGCTCCTCATACTTTGCCTGCTCGAGCCGAGCCCGGACCAGTCATGGAACCGGTCGGGGCTCCGGTTGGGGCGCCAGTCGGAGTGGTGCTCGGACTTCTGGTCGGGCTTAGACTTCTCCTTGTCCTTGCCTCGATACCGATCAAAATTGGCATGGACGGCTTCCTACCCGACGAGGAACATTGTGGTGATGTCGAGTAGGTCGCGGGCCATCCGAGGGTTTTTACACCCCAGCTTGTGGATGAGGGCCTTGGGAGTCGTGCCGTAGACAAAGGCATTGATGATGTTGGCGTCACTCACATCGGACAGCTCATTGTGCTTGCGCAAAATGTGCTGGATGTAGTCTCGGAGTGATTCGCCCGACTTCTACTTGCAATTTATCAGATCTCGGGAGTTACCAGTCGCGGATGCAGCCCTCGAGAAGATGCTCGAGCCACCCCTGGCCGAGTCGGCACAAAGAGTGGCAGATACTGATGGCGAACATGTCGTCCGCCCCCTCCCCTAGCTCTGTAGACGAGGCAATAGTCTTCGAGCCAGTGGGTCGGATTGGTCTCACTAGAGTATTTGACGATGTTGGTTGGAGCACAAAATCTTTGTGGAAACCTTGCTCGGCGGGTCTACTTCTCAAACGCCTGGGGCCTGACCTCGTCGGGACTGGGGCTCTGGGGGTGATCGTAGCTGTGCAGTCGATCGCGGTGGTTGGGAGTTCATTCCCGCCTAGACTCGGCGTAGCGCTCACTCCGGGCCTGTCTTCAGGTGTTGATGGTGTGGCGCACATCGCAGTGCTGCCCGAGGCGCTGACGAAAAGATCCAGCCGGCATTAGAGGGTCTCGTACCTCGATCCGACCGCCGTGGCTATCGCGGGCCGGGCTTTGTCGGTCGGCGCGCGGTCGTTGGCTACGGCAGACCTCGGTGTGTTGCGGCTGCAGCAATGGTTTTGATTGTTGAAGCGCGCCGCGGAGGTAGACGCGTAGACGATCGTAGGTCTCCTTGAGCATGGGGTTGTCGGGCGTGGCGGATTCGTTGAGGGCGTAGGCCGCCGCCGCCAAGTTCTCGAGCAGGCTGTCGAAGACGAGCGTGCCGCTGTCTATGATCTGCTGGTAGGTGGACCGCGCTCGGGCTCGAGCGCCAGCACTCATTGCGGCAGCTTCCTTGCCCAGAGTATCAGCCCTGGCAGCAACAATTTTGCGCCGGAGGGCTTGCCTGGCGATGGAGAGCGCTTGATGATGTGGAGAGGTGTCACCATCCGGAATCTTGCCAGGAGTTCTTTCCTCTGCGGCCATAAGAGCCTGCAGCATGAAGCACTCCGTGCCAGGTCGTGACCTAGCAATGTGTTGGCTCGATGGTGGCGGGCCACACGCTTCTTGCGCGTGGCCTGAAGATTTAGCTCGCCGTCTTGATCGGCAACGAAGTCTAGGCTTCCAAAGCGAAAGGCCTGACCGGTAGTGAAGACAGGGACGCGTCGCGATCGACCGTTACGAGCGATGGCCACTGTGAAACTCCCAAAAGAAGGTGAGAGATCAAAGTCTCTCCCACAAGAGTGAAAATCAAAGCCATCAAAAAAAGCGAAGCGAAAACGCACCACGAAAAGCCCCTTAGCTGGCGCACAAACTGTCAGTGTTCTGACCACCGGCACAGTAGAATTTTGTATTCGAAGAGGGATTAGGTGCGCTCTTCGTATCGATATGGCCTAGTCTACGGGAGACTCGAGTTAACCTGATTCGGGCTACCGCGAAGGTGTAATACCCTACGTCTAGGGAGTGAGTGGATCGTATAAGCTTGTAACAGGAGTACAATGGCAGAAGAACTCTAGCACAAGCAGAAACCCTAGCACGCGTACGTGGGTGTGTGTATTGTAACTTTTCAATCTCACTTGTCGTCGAAGGCCCCGGTACCCCTTTATACAGGGGTCGGACCGGGGTTACATGGCTTGGCGCTTATGAAACTAGACAACCCCCTAATGGGTGGGGCCGTGGTCTTCTGCGAAATTGATCCTCTAGCGCCCACTGGAGCCGGAGTAGCTTGCTGGTCTCCTTCGATCATCCTTTGCGCTATGCTAGGGGACAAAGGTTGCTTTACCGTTTGCTTTTCCACCTGTCGAACTGCTTTTCCTTCCTGTCAGCTCGCTTTGTCTCCCACGAGGTTGCTTTACCTTCTGGAGTGTAATGTCAGGAATCTCTGTACTCGTTGAAGACTAGTAGTTGAGGCAATGGCCGACCTAGGGGTCGGGCACGTAAGGTGGTTCCCATTGTTGCCCAGGCGGATCCCACTGTTAGCCAGCCCTGGCCTTCGAACGGCGGGGCTAGCTCTTCGAGTAGTCTCGACCCTGGAAGGGCCGAGTTGATTCTTCGGGCCTTCACGTGATGAAGTCTTTGTTTGCACGTAGTTTCGGTGATGAGGACATCACTCATTTAGATACAAACAAGACTTATCAAATTAGTATTGATGAAACTCACGCGCGACAGTTGAGATTAGAGGTGGGCTCGTTCCTAAACACATATCTTTCTTCCTTTGAGAATAGATTGCTACCTAATAACTTTATCATGATTAAAAACATTGGAGATGCTCAAGATCAGCAACGCATGTTCGACCCCAGACGAGATCCAAACAACTCGGGTTTGAGTCTGACTTGGACTACAGGAGCAGCCTGCACTAAAACAAATGCCCCGTCACATACGAGCTCTGTTTTGGATGTCCTAGATATTAGATGGAAAGATAAAGAGATGAGCTTTCCAACTGATCTAATTTCGTGCGGAAATACTTCCTAGATCTCCGAAAATCGCTGAAACAATATGACGTCCAGAATCTGGTAGGGTGCTGTGACACTATTTTTTGGCCTTTGGTCCGTGTATCTTTTTTAGGCCCGTTAGTATTGGGGTTTGTCCCTAAGGTCATCCTAAACTCTATATAATCAGTAGCCAACAACATTAGGGTTAGGTTTTGATTAGTTTTCTTCTATTTCTAAATAGTTTCGTCGTTTGACGGTTTGTTGGTTTTCCAACTTCATGATTTAATTCAGATTTCCCAATGGAGTTGCGTTCTTTCTAGTTCTTGCTTGTGTTCTTTTATTTGCAAGCCGGGATTAGCCTTCTTCGCGAGGTCAATCGTGTGTGCACAGTTGATAACCAGAGAATAAGTGATGCTGCGATTGCAGGGTTCGAATCGTCTTCATTTGAGACTGGATCAATTGTTTGTCGCATCTCTACCAAATCGAGAGTTACCACGACCTGAAGGAAGATCCAAAACCACGTACACATCAAGTGCTATCAGAGCTTCAGGTATACCGTCAGGTTCACATCTATCCTTGTTTATTTTGCATTCATCCTATCATACATAGAAAAGCCGCAACACAAAAAAAATAGTAGATCGTTAGGTGTTCCCCTATCCAAGCCAGTATTTAGCATTTGCATAATTTTATTTCAAAGTTTGTAGTGTTGAGTTTCTATCCTTAGTTTGTGTTTTGGTTGCTAGATTTTGTGATCTTTTTATCCAGGTATTTTTCTTCATCGTTCATCCACAACGAGTTCAAATCTGTTATCGTGTCATATATGTTAATTGTTTTTTTTGCATTAAAATTTTATCCCACCCACCCACCCCATATTTTGATCACAACCAGATCCACCCTTCATAGACCCGCCTCTTTATATTTATCCGCTGCTCAATCATCCAAAAAATGACCATAAAATTCCCATCCAATTTGAAATTCGAATCTGTTTTTAGGCTTTCAAAAAAAACTCTAATTTAGAGATCCATCATTAAAATAGTCATAACTTTTGTTTCTGGACTTCAAATTAGACATATAAGTACTTTTCAGATATCGACAAAAACTTTCCCATCCTTTGACAATCCTAGATTCAACAAATTTAGATAATAAGTTTCTATGTTTGCGCTCCGACGTTTCAGCACAGATTTAATAAAAAATTGAGATTTTCACCAGGCCATATCTTTCATCATATTGATCTGAAATTTGGTCATGTACCATCTTTTATGCTTCTGATTCAGAGAAAAATATCAAAAAATAAAATAAAAATACTAAATTTTGAAGACCAAGAAGCCGAAAATTAACCTTTGCTGAATTTTCAAGTGCTGAACAGTTTACTGATTTTTGGAGCCTTATCGTTTATGCTGTTGCTGCTCTTTGATATATTCATTCATATTCTTATAACATCTGGATTTTTCATAAGATTGAGTCAGCAACTAGAATATAATACTTAGAACACTTATTCAATATTACTATATATTATAGAGTTGTGTTTCACCAATCATTATTTCAGCCCTCCAAACTTTACAAATCCACCTCGGATCAGCACTGTATTTGACTCTGCAATTGCGGAATTATGACTCCCTGGTTTCTCTTTTCACTGGTTGCACTATCCTTTGCTTTCCTTTGATAAGAACGTTGCAAGAGCTCGGTAAGGCATTTTTTTGTGAAATTTTTACCACTTATCCCACTGTAGATGTAGGAATAATATTTTGTGCTATCTATATGCTATTTTTCTAACCATGACATGAAGAAAAGGAGGTGAATACAGTATAAGTAGTACTTTGCAAAGAGATCTTGATAATATTGATGCAAACTTTAAAAAAAGCATTGAGTTTGTGGACAATATGTCGGCAAGCCTTAAGAGAAGTAATCCACCTCAGATAGATGTAGCACGTGATCAAAAGACTCACGAGGTTCAGACCATTGCTACCTCATCTTCTTCCACGAGTAATTATATTCTTACATCTCTTTCTTTATATGATGGTTTAGATTCTATTAAACATATTGCTTGGGAAAGATAGATGGATAATCTATTTAGACAATGCCGTAAGTGTGAAAGGAGAAAACTTTTGAATGTTGCTAGTGCATTAGTTGATAGTACTTTAACTTGGTGGCAACATTTATATAAAAAAAATCCTCGAACGTGGAGTGATGCTAAAATTTTAATGAGAGAAACTTTTGTTGATACATCTTCTGAACCTTTGTGATGAACACTCTTTAGAACAAGAGCTTTCTACTGTAGTTCTATTGCACTTAATATTTTCCAAGAAAGTGAGATCAAACAAGAAAATGAAAGTGATACAAATGTGATAAAAGAAGAGATACACAATGTTCCAAGCATAGCCTAAGATGAGACAGATCATAACACACTAAAAGTTATTGCTGAAAATAAGAAGAAACATATTGCACATCGATCTACAAAAGGTGACAATATTTTAGTTGTGCTGAAATTTCTTGTCTACCTTACTATTGTAAAGCAACTACTAGTACCACCTTTTATCTATTTATCTTTGTCTATATTTAATTTATCGACTAGTTCTTTTGATAAGGAGATGGTGTGTGCTGATGTTTTTATTCTTTCTATACAAAAATGAATTTGATACTCCTAATTTTTATCCATTCACTAGTGCTGAAGTTGAACATTTAACTCCCATTACTTGTGACAATCATGAGCTTAAATTGCTATCTTCTCTAAATACTGTGGGTTATATTAGATATGATTCTTTTTGTGACCTTGCTACTGTAGAGAGGATGATATTTTCTAAATCTGAATTTGTCTTTGTTAACTAGAACCCATTTTTATGTTACAGGCAACTATGATCATAAAGATATGTTTATAGTGAATAGAGTTTATATTTGCTCAAATTTGAAATACTCTTGTACGGTGAATATGAATAACAAACTAGATGAGGAAAATACAAAATGTCATATCAGGTCATGTTTATCATGTTTTCTAAGACAACACATTTTATGGCTTCTCATAAGAATGGTAATGATGCTGATCATGCGGATTATTTTAAAAATATATTTTGGCAATAAGTTGATCTTGCTGATTTTAATGATAAAAATATTTCATATGATGCTTTAGTGTGCAAAGATGCCTTGTTTGCATGTCATGATCTTTCTAGTTATTTGTCCCCTCCTGTTACTAACCATTTGCTTCTGATATCCAAAGGAGCAAGCCGAGGACGGTTTTCTATTAAGAAGGAGAGAATGATGAGATTATAAAGACCTTTGAGTCACTAAGTGATAGCATTCAAAAACCTCTCGTGACCTCCACCTTTTCATGCTGGTTGCAGGGCATGGTGGAGTCAAGATTCCGATAATGAATTCGAGTCGAGGACGACTTCAAAACAAGAAGGGGAGGATGATGGAGACATCACTCCTTTAGATACAAAGCTCAAATTAGTATTGATAAAACTCACGCACGATAGTTGAGATTAGAGGTGAGCTATTGGAGAGAGTCAAAAGAAGCATGAAGAAGGACTTGGTGATGCCCAAGACCAGCAACGCACGTTTGACCCTAAAAGAGATCCAAACAACTTCGGTTCGTGTCTGACTCGGACTACAGGAGCAGCCTGCACTAAAATAGATGTCTCAGTCTCATATGAGCTCCGTCTTGAACGTTCTTGATGTGGATGGAAAGCTAAGGAGATATTCTTTCCAACGGATCTAATCTCGTGTGAAAATACTTCACAGATCTCTAGAAATCACTGAAACAATACGACATCCAAAATCTGTTAGGTGCTGCTACACTATATTTTGGCCTTTAGGGCCATGTATCTTTTCTTGGCCCATTCGTACTAGGGTTTGCCACTAAGGTCATCCTAAACTCTATATAATAAGTAGCTACCATATTAGGGTTAGGTTTTGATTAGTTTTCATCTGTTTCCAAACAGTTTTGTCGTTTGACGGTTGTTGGTTTTCCAATTTCGTGATTTAATTCAGATTTCGCAATTACGTTGCGTTCTTCCTTGTTTTTGCTTGTGTTCTTTGATTCGCAGGCCGGGATTAGCCTTCTTGACAAGGTCAATCATGTGTGCACGGTTGATAACCAAAAGAGAAGTGGTGCTGCGATTGCGAGGTTCGAATCATCTCGATTTGAGGCCAGATCGATTGTGTCGCATCTCTACCAAATCAAGAATTACCACGACCTGACGAAAGATCGAGAACCATGTACACATCATTCGACCCATAGGCCTTGGTTCTCTATTGGGCTTCCATGATAATCCTGGGGCTTTTAGTACCGGGGTACATGATCTCGACAGTGACTGATCACTCTCTTGATTGTGCTAGCCCTTCTCAAACCCAAGGCAAGGCCCGGTGCATTAACCTTGTTTTGACATTTTCTTTTTATCACTATATATGTTATATATGTGGTTAATGTACTGTGCATTTAGGTTTCAGGAGTTCTTTGAAAACTTTGATTTGCATACTAGGTACCTTGTTACCATGTTGAGTGTCTTTGATATTTGTAACTCGATGTAGAGCTAGGCTATGAGTCATTATTATCGGTAGAAGTCGAGTGATTGAAAAACTTCACTTGCGAGCTACAGGTTGTTACCACGGTTTACTTTATCAGATGAAATGATGAATATGAGATTGGGCAAGGAGTAGTTTTGTCGTTCAAGGCATGTTTCTATGTGGACTCATGACCTACATGCTTTAACCCTGTCTGTATCAGTTAAAAACTGATCGAGTGTAGCCCTATTGAGAAAGTTTGAATAGTACCAATTACATGCTGGATATGTGGGACCTGGTAAATAGATGTAGTAAAATACCATGATGGTTGGTTGTAACCCTACCTCTCTTTTGTCGAGGAGTTGAGAAAGACTTGTGTCTTGAGGGAGGTGCATGTTGGACCGACCCTATGATATTGTTGTGAAAGATTGACACGTACGACTTCTTGAAAGCACGTGCATGTCGTGTAATTCGCGTTTCACATACAAGGTGTTAATTGACTATAATCGCTACCCCTCACAATAATGAGTACCGCTTATCTCACTGTGTTATATCGTAGTAAGAATGTGAATGAGAAAATTAATATGATTATGTTCAATATATCTGTAACAGTCGGGAATTTTCAAATTAATCGAAGTGAAGATTATCTCAATTTTGTTCCGCTCCAAATTCAAATTTCTCCTTTTGATTTTCTGGCGTCGAAATAATTTTGATCCACGGGCTTTCCTAAACCTCCCTAATTAATTCAAATTTCTCCCAAAGCCCTTAATTAATTCCTAAACCTTCCTAATTAATTTCCCTATATATTCCCCCTCCTTATTCCTTCCCACCAACCCCCTCTCTTCCCCTCGTTTTCTTTTCCCCTTCCCACGTCCGAGCAGCAGGGGGGATCGGGCGCGCGCCCCTCACCACGCCGACCCCAT
>BCLG01003202.1:0-14761 GCA_001602295.1 Zoysia matrella
TGAGAATGACATATATTTGGGAACAAAATTTGAATGCTAGAATGACTTATAATTGTGAACGGAGGGAGTATGTCTTTTGGTGTTTGTCAGATAGATGTACTGTGCAGATTTGTGTATTACAAGATGTGATATGTATGCATCTATTTATGTAATTGGTGACTTTCGAAAAGACTTTCATTTTTCTGAGAATTATTCCAGTTTTTTGAGAACCATGCTCTTTATTTATAATAACTAAATGTATTGTGCACGTGGCATATACATGGTATTTCGTTTCATAGCACTTTTGGTATAAGGAGGTTGTATGAGTCATTTAGGTGTCACAAGGTGAAGGGGTTAATATCTCCACTCAATTATTTGATGTATAATATTTTCACTATAGGTGATCCTAGGATTGAAGAGGCTAAAGTTATCTGGCTCGAATCAGATGCAACCTCTTGGGTAAAGAACAA
This sequence comes from Zoysia matrella, assembly GCA_001602295.1. Taxonomy (NCBI): domain Eukaryota; kingdom Viridiplantae; phylum Streptophyta; class Magnoliopsida; order Poales; family Poaceae; genus Zoysia; species Zoysia matrella. The sequence continues at coordinate 450 of BCLG01003202.1, forward strand.
ACAGAAGGTATCGAAGGGCGAACCAGCTTTAGAAATCATTGTTGAAAAAGATGAAGCTGTACGCAATGGTGATGCCTGGAGAACAACAATTGATGCCTGCATACCTGTTCTTAATCTCATTGACACACAAAGGTCTATTCCTTATGGTATTCAACAAGTGAGGGAGCTTCTTGGTATCTCATGTGCCTTTGATCAAGTTGTGCAGGTTTGGCACCAAACTTCCTGTTTCTAGTTAGTTAACAGTGCCGACTGCCAGTTTCTTTTGTGATCTTTTTTTTGTAATAGATCTTGCCTTGTTGAAGATTAGTGTTGAGCTATTCTAGTTGACTGTAGTAAGATGGATATTATACTCTGAGATGGCTGTGATTTGGCATTTTAATTTGAATCCAGTTGGTTCAGCTGTTGTGTAATGCTCGTCATAGTGACTTCGTTTTCAGTTTTAAACTATTTACACCAATGATCTTTTTACCTGTATATGTGCAGCGACTTTCTACAACAGTAAAAATGGTTGCTAAAAATGTTCTCAAGGACCATTTGATTCTTGTGGCGAACAGCATGACATGCACTGGAAACTTGAATGGGTTCAATACTGGTGGTTATAAGGCAACTTTCCGTGCATTAAAAGTTCAAGTGCCTTTCACAGAGTCCACTTTGTTTGTAAGCTTATATCTGAAGTACTTTATTTATCTTTGATCATTTGGTACATTTTTTTTATATGTTGGTCTCAAATATAACAATTCTCCCTGCAGACTCCTATGAAATGCTTTGAGAAGGCTGCAGAAAAATGTGATTCTGATTCATTGGGCTGTATAGTTTCATCGTGCTCATGGGGCAAGCATGCTGCAGTTGGTACTGGATCGTCTTTTCAGATTCTATGGAATGAGGATCAGGTAAGTTGGTACTACATACAACCCACCAGATCCTATTGTTTATATATGTAGTGAGCCCATAACTTTTTAGATGTTACTAGAAAGTTCAGCTGCCTTTTAACATTGTCTGATCATATGGGCATTTGCAGCTCAAGAACAACAAGGAATATGGGGATGGTTTGTATGATTTCTTAGCCTTGGTCAGGACCAATCAAGAAAAGACTGGATACACTTTCTTGGATGATGTTGATTACTTCGTTGAAGAGAATGCGGTAGATGATGTTTGCTTATCTCCTGAGCCTGACGGGAACCTTGGTAAGCCCACCTTCGAGGATAATTTCGAAGAGCAAGATATTCAAAAAGGCAATTCATGGGAAAATGGCACAACAATGACATCGAACTGGGAACAAAATGCAAGTGCTGGGAATGATTCTGATGATTGGGGTGGCTGGAGTAATAAAGCTGCAGCTGCTGCAAACCATCCAGACCAAGATAATTCTGGTTGGAATGTGCCTGCTACGGTGGATGACACCTCTGATGATTGGGGAGGATGGGGCACCGAAAAGCAAAATGACAAGAAGCTTGTATCTGGAGAACCAGTTGAACTCGATTCTTGGTCTGATAAAGGTGCTAAAATGGAATATAATGGAAGTGATAATAATAACTGGGAGAAAAAGTCCAACACTCCTGATGAATTCAAGAAAAATGTGGATCAAGACACCTGGGGAAACACATCAGCATCACCATCAGATAATGCATGGGACCGAGGGAAAGGAGATGGCGGTGATGATGCCTGGAAGAACCAAACAGGCTCTTGGAAGGAACAGGAGATGAATGTGAATAAGGACTCTTGGGGTAACAAGGCATTGTTATCATCAACAAATTTGTGGGGCAAGACAAAGTCCGATGCAAGCCATGGTAACTGGGAGAGGCAACGCAGCACTTGCAATGAGCAGAGCTTGAATGCACATCAGGATTTTCAAGGCATTGCATGGGGCAAAAAGAAGTCAGATGGTGACGGTCAGTGGGAGAAGCAGTCTGGCGATTATAAAAGAAAGAAGACAAATGCAGATCATGGTTCCTGGGGTAAAATGATGATGTCGCCATCAAGAAATAAAAGGATTGCTGGTGAGGGAGATGGAAGCGTAAATACCAAGTCTGATGCATGGTCCAGTTGGGACAACAATCAACATTCTGCTGATGATATCAAAGATGGGTTGGAGGCTGATGAATGTTCAAAGCTTCCAAAAGAATCGGAAACCTGGAGTGCAGAGCAACCGAATGGAAGCTCCTGGGATAAGTCTAATGTACCACAGGATTCCTGGGGTATCAGTGCAGCTCACAATAATAACACACAGGAGGATTCATGGGACACAATAGATGTAAAGGATACCAATACACAGCAAACTTCGTGGGATGATGTAGCAATTCAGAGTAATGACATTCAGAATGATTGCTGGGACAATGCAGTAGCAAAGTCCCAGCCTTCAGCTGCACAGGATTCCTGGGGCAATCCAACACCACTGGACAGTTCACAAAATGCTGCTCTGGTTTCCCAAGGGGCCACAAATTCAAAGCAATCGGTCTCTTGGGATATATGGAATGCTGCCCCTGCAGAGGATTCATCAAGTGCTGCTAAATGGAATGAGGCAAATGATTCGGGCAACAAGAAAGGCTGGAAATCAGATGGATGGGGTACTAAAACTGGTAACTGGAGATGTGAAAGAAATAACCCTGGGAGACCCCCAAGGAGACCTGATGAGAGGCCTCCACCAATGCCAAGGCAACGTTTTGAACTAACACCAGAGGAGAAGAACATTCTTCTAGAAATTGATCCCATTATGCTGCGTGTCAAGAGGATCTTCCGTGAAGCATGGTAAATTAATTAATTGATTGCTAGTTTGCTTGTGCTTTGTAGTATACAATGAAGTTTTAGAGTTACCGACAAAATGAAAAGTGCATGTGATGTTTTACCTGAAAGAATTCCTTATGCAATGCTGCTGTTTAGTTTTATGCAATAATGGTCTTCACATTGTAATTTATATTTCTTAAAATTCTCAGTGATGGTGTCAAAATTGCGCCAGAAGATGAAAAGTTTATCATAGACAAAGTCCTTGAGCACCACCCGGAAAAACAAAGAAAGGTGTCTGGTGAAATTGACCATATAATGGTATGGTTATGTTATTTTTTGGGTTACGTATTTACTAATGATTCTCTCATATTCTGTAACGATAGAGCTATTATTTTAATCGTAATTCATGGACATGGTTTTCATAACTGACTCATTTGATATGGCAGGTCGATAGGCACCAAATTTTCCAGGATACTAGATGCTTTTTTGTGGTTTCAACAGATGGTTCCCGCTCAGATTTTTCATACTTGAAGTGCATGGAGAACTTTGTGAGGAAGAACTTCACCAAGGATGCTGACTCATTCTGCACAAAGTACATACGGCGTCGGCGCAGGCAAGCATCAGCAGCACCAGACACTCAAGCTGAGGCTCCACAATCTACTGCAGCCAAAGCTCCAGAGTCTACTTCAGCCGAAGCTGAGCAAGGGACTCCGGCCCCACTGGAGACTCAGCTAGAGACTCCGGCTGCTCCAGAGGCGTCTCCTCCACCAGAGACTCCAGCGTCTTCCGGAGTGGCTCCACAAGAGGTTCCAAATCTGAATTCGACGGAGGGTGATGGGGCTCTGGATAAGGGGGCCTCATCTGACCTCTCCAGCTGAGCCTCCACAAGAAAATTCCAATCCAGATTCAACAGGGGGGTGCTGAGATTCTGAGCGAGGCCTGATCCAGACACCGGTTTCTCCAGCTGCTGTTCCGCATGAAACTTCTAATCCAAAATCACGCTGGGATTTTGGGAAAGGAACCTGATCTTTGAATACCTGATACTTTCATTGTGTAAACTCTTCACTCCTCCTCTGAGCATGCCCCTTGCTAATCGTCTAGTACCGTCCTTGACACTGTCTAGAGTAGACATTGAGACCTCACGGGCTGCATTTCCTGCCCTGTGTAGTTTCTTCCTGACAAACCCTGTAAATTCTGCAGGAAATTATGCCTCGGTAGTTTTCGATCGCAGCAATTTGCTCTTGTTTATTTCTAGGATTATAGTATCCTAATCCTTCGAAATCAATGGAATCTGCCCTATCAGATGTCTTTTGGATCATAATGAAAGTGCAAGTGTGAATGGACACATGGGGTCGCACATACTGTATTCCAGTACCTTTTGAACATTTTGGTGGGCCGAGTCCTCGTTTAACTACAACGGCAGCGATCCTCATGTAAGAACCTCGTTCTCCCGTCCGATTCACATCCAACGGCTCAGACGCTCTCTCCACTCAGGCAGCCAACCGCGCCGCATGGGCCAAACGAAACAAAACGGCGAGCGAGTGACTGACTTACCGTCCCCACTCACCGCCTCCCCCTCCCTCCAAGTCTCCCTCGGTGCGCCTCTGCCTCTCCCCTCGCCGCCGTCTCCGTCCCCCTTCCCTCCCGCACCGCGCTAGGCCACCACCCCCTGCCTCGCTGCAAGGCGCGACCGCGCGATGCAGGCCCGCGTCGTCGTGTTCCCAGTCAAGGGCCGCGCCTGGTGCTTCCTCCCCCCGCGCGCCTCCGCGGCGGCCGACGCATCCGCGGGCGGCAATGGCGCCCTCCCGCCGCTGCCGACCCTCAAGGACCTCTGGCGCAGCATAGCCTCCACAGAGCGCACGGCCCCGGAGAAGGCCGAGGCCGTCGTCGACTTCGTCGCGGACAAGGTGCTCGGCGGCTCACGCGCCCGAACTCTACCTGGCAGTTTCCCTCTTCACCTGCATTTGGGTTTCAAGGGGTTTTCTGATGGTGTGATGTGGTGGCGCAGATGAACCGGGCGTGGATCGGGTTCGGGAGCGCGCCGGAGGGGTCGATGAAGAGCAGGATCCACAGGTGAGTTGGGGGTTTAAAGGTTTGGGCTTTGGGTGCGTGGATTCGGAGATGGCGAAATGGTGCTGAGCCCTTTGCGTCTGGTGTGGTGCAGTTTCGGGCTGAAGCTGCTTTCGCGGGTGCGGCCGTCTGAGGTGCTGTTGAAGTCGGTGACCAAGGATGTGAGGACGCTTGAGATCGTGCATCCCGCGAGGTGAGCTGTAGTGATGATTCACCTGAGTTGCTTCTTACCTTGGGTAATGTAATGTGCAACATTATTTTTGTTGTTCGTTTCGTTCAAATGGTAGTTAGATGCAGCTGTTTCGTGCTAGTACCATGAATTTGGTGTTTAGTTAGTGCGTCCTGTATTTTAAGTCCTCCAGTTTTTATGTGAATGTTGGTGTTATTTGTTGTTATGTGCAAGTAAAAGAGCAATAAATCTAGTAAGCATTACATTGTTACTGATGAACGAAATAGCAGAGTATGCTGAACAGGAAAAATGACTTTACAGATACATTTCTTCTTAGTGTGCTGTTATTGTGAATTTTAGATAGTCTTGATCACGGATGAACATATGTGATTTTTCGTGCCTGTTGTTATTGCATAGCAACAACTCCCAAAGATTTGGCAAATGAGTTGCAAGTAGTAACTAGTAAGTACCTATTGCATTAACTTGAACATACACGGTCGATATTTGACATCCTTGCAAAATCTTTTCAAATTATATATATATATATCCATTTTGAACTATCATGTTCAATTAGTCTAACATTATTCAGATTCCTGTGTGATTAAATATTAATCTCGGCTGCATGCTTTTCCCCTGAGTTTTCATCTGCTGAATCTAATTGGCCTCCACCCTTATATTTTAAGGTTGTTAGGGTTTCTTCTATTGTAGGATCTTTTGTAATAATCTCCATTTGTTATATCTATTAGTATATAATTATTTTTTAAAAAAGGACACTTCTGTGCTTACTTATGCTTGTTATTTGTAGTCTGGGTATACTGTTATTTTTGCATCTATATAGTCTATACAGCCCAAGGGCCTATTGATGAATCTTTTCTTGAATCGGTTTTTTTCCTGGATATTCTTGTGTAAGCTCATGTATGGATGGTCATGCTTGATGTGATTTAGGAGTTAGATGATGGGAATTAAGAACCACTATGGTACTATCAAGCGTCACCAGTCGAAGTTAAATTACTGCCAAGTGCCAACTCTCATGTGCCTTCATTTATCCTTATGTCTGTTAATATTAAATTATAACTTCTCGCTGCAGTATAAGTCCTCGTCTTGTGCGTCGACGGTTGCGGCATATTGCTGTTAGGTGTGTTTGTGTATCTAAATTCACACCAACTTCATCACACACGTTCACAAACATACACACATTTCTATTTTTTGATTTAATGCAAACCTCTGATTTTTTTGTACACTCTGTCAATCAGGGGCGCATCAGTTCACAAGAAATTTCTCTATGGCTCAGTTTGTTTGCTTCCGGTCACTAGTGTTTTCATGGTAGGTTTACATTTATTTTCTTTGGGACAGGGGTGTCAGATAGCAGCTCAAACTTTAAACAAATGCTTTGATTATATGATTATAATGATTAAACTATTATCTGGAAAGATTTGTGTCCCACAACTTGTCAGTATTCCTGTATGATGTTTTGACCTTGGCTTAAAGGATGCGATTCAGTGCAGCATGGTTGCACATTACTATATAAGATTCATAATACTAAAGATTTTAAATAAATGATATTGCTTGCAAATTTACATAAAAGTGCATTTATACAAGCAGTATGGCCTTAATAGGCTAAAATTAAATGCACCTGCCTCACACTTGATTTATAATTGCAGGTACTGCCTTTACCAAACATACCATTTTTTTGGATGTTATTTCGTGCATACTCACATTGGAGAGCTCTACAGGTTTGTGAATTAATCCAAATATTTTGCTTTGTCTATTCTGTATTGTCATTTATTGTGATTTCCATTGATATGCCCGCAATATTATACGAGTAAATATCCTCAGTGCTAGAGAAAGAGACCCTACATATCTTCTTTCTACAATTAGCATCTCTGCTTAGGGTACATGAAATGATATTATACGAGTAAATATCCTCTGCTAGAGAAAGAGACCCTACATATCTTCTTTCTACAAGCTTAGGGTACATGAAATGATTCGCAGGTCTCCTACTTATTTGGGAGTACTAAATTTTTAATGAATTCCTTGTTGGGGGCATAAGAACTATTGAGGGTATATAATTTATCGTGATATTCTAATTTTCTTCAGCCTATAAGTTTAATCTGTTATATCCTGGAAATGATTGGACCTTTCCTTGGACCATGCGCAAGCGAGAGCTACGCGTATTAGGCTGTCCTTTTTTTTTAATCTGGATAGACATGCTGTCGATAACATTGTTGCGAGTGCTACTTCGTTCTTTTTCTTTACCTAGAGGGATACTAGGATTGGATTTGACATGTCTTGTTAACTGATAGCTCTCTCTGTGGTGGAGAGGATTGGAAAAAAAAAGCGTTAAGCGCTAGTTGAGTGGTTTCCCATCGCCTCGCCGCGTTTTTCTAAACGCTGAGATTAGTTATATGTTATCATACAAAATAAAGCTGAAAAGGGAAAAAGAAAAGGAAAAAAAAATGAAAACAAGTATCTGCCATGTGCTGACCCATCTTCTGCGGCCCAACAAGCCCATTAGCTGCCCTAGTAGCCGCCACCAGGGACCAGGCCCACCACGCAGTCCCTCCCTCCTTCCCCTCCGTCTCCCTCGGTCCCTCCTCGAACCAGCCCCGAGCAGCCGGCGCCCTCTCGGCCTCTCCCCCTCCAAGTCCCTCCACCTTCCTCGGTCAGATCTGGTGGCGGCGGCGGCGCAGCAGCAGCAGCATCGACGCGTCCCTGTGGCGCGGCAGGGCGGTGGCGCAGCCATAGGCACTTAACGCCGCGGTGCAGCAGGGCACCGGCGGCCTGTGCAGCGATGACGGAGGCGTGAGTACCGCTTGTGCACCGCTTAGACCCCGCCCCTGTCTGCTGGTCACGCGGCCGCATGCCGTCCTGGCCACCGCCTTACTTCATCCACCATGCTCCATCATGGCCGTCGGTTCCTCCCGGCTAGACTACCACGCCGCCGCCACCGTAAACCCCCCGTCGAGACGTGTCCCCCGCCGGCCCCTATGTACACCCGCGACATAGTCCGCTGTGCCAACACCATCCTCCGCGACCACCCCTGGTTGGCGGCGCGTCCACTCCTCCTCTCCCTCCCCGGGATGGTTTGGGACTCCCACACCGTGGCACGTGTGCTCAAGACCCACCCGCCGCTCCACAAGGCCTTCCTCTTCTTCCGTCTGGCGGCCTCCGCTTCACCCTCCTTCCGCCACGACCGCTTCACCTACACCTCCATGCTCCACCTTCTTGGCGAGGCCGGCCGCGTGCTCGCAATGCTCCGCCTCCTCGCTGAGATGCTCCGCGCTGGGGTGGCTCCTGACGCCATCACCTTCACCACTATCATGCACTGGCTCGCGCGGGCCGGGGACATTGACGGAGCCATGCGGGTGTGGGTAGAGATGAAAGCGCGGAGCCGCCCCACCATCGTCAGCTACACGGCGTGCTTGAAGATCCTATTTGACGCAGGCAGGGCGGCAGAGGCGCAGACGGTGTTCAGGGAAATGGTGGCGGAGGGGCTGCGCCCGACATGCAAGACTTACACAGTGCTCATCGAGCATCTCGCGGACATAGGAAAGTTCGAAGATACTCTTGACATTATTGACAAGATGCAAGAAGCAGGCATAGAACCAGACAAAGCACTCTGCAATATTCTAGTCCAGAAATGTTCCAGGGCTGGTGAGGCATCCATTATTAATCATATTCTTCAGTACATGAAGAATCATTTCATTGTTCTTCGCCGTCCTATTTTCTTGGAAGCTCTAGAAGCTCTAAAAGCTAGTGGCAGTAGTGATGAACTTCTTCGGGAAGTAAACCCTCATCTTGCGTATGAAGGCATGGAAAATGACCCTATATTTTCTGATCAAGGCTATATTACTGATAGAAGTGCTATTATCTACCTTTTGACTGCAAAAAATTGGCCTGCTATAGAAGAAATGACAAGCATAATGGGCCCAAATAATATAAAAATGGATACTCATATCCTGTCTGATGTTATTGAGGCCAGCTGTGTGGATTGTAGGCCATCTTGTGGACTCACATTCATGCTTTATGGTTTAAGAGTAGGCATTGAAATTGATAAGTCTGCATATAGTTCTCTTCTTGGTCAATGCATCAGAAATGGATCATTTGATTCTGTCATTGAGATTGTTGAAAGATTGACTAAATCTGGTTGCAGTCTTGGGACATATTTATCAGCTATCTTAATTCTCAGACTTGGATGTGCTGGGCATTCTGCATATGCAACTCATATTTTTAGACTGTTGACTGCAGACAAGAATGTTGCCACCTACACTGCACTTATGAATGCCTATTTTCAATCTGGCAAAGTTGATGATGCCCTCCATCTACTCTCACAAATGAGAACTACTGGAATATCCGCTTGCTCGGGTACATATGAAGTTCTGATCCATGGGTTACAAAAGTATGGCCGTAAATGGGAATCAGAACGCTATCGAAGGGAAAGAATGGATATGCAATGGCACCTTCAGTACTGCAATAAGTGCTCACCTGAAGAGAGCTTATGTAACTATATGTTTTGCGGCCTTCAATGATAGATTTTGGAAGATCGTTTGATCTGCAGTGAAATTATTCTTGAGAAATAATGTCCAGTGAGGGCTGGTAGTCATCCAGCTAAGCAGGTTCAGTATTATCTCATACTGATGTTGGGTGGATAAAAACTGTCCACCACTGCTCACTATCATGGAGTTTGATATGCTATGCTCGAATTGTTAGCTGATTAATGAACCGTTGCAGCTTCATCATCGCTCAAAAACACTTTGCAAAATCAAATCAAATAATGAAAGGAGCCAACACTAGCTTATGAAGCAAGATCATTTGACATGCCGAGCTAGTGATACCTTCCTTTGTCCTTTGATTTTTTTAAAAATATTTTTTTTTCGAAAATTTCATGAACTTCCATTGTACAAGCACGAGCTCCTTTATGGTACTGATTTATCACTTGGATTGTGCAGCAAACTGGAATGCCATTCGCTAGTATATTATGTCGGTTTTAGCTTAGGTTTCCTGAATCCTGATTTTATTTTGATATAGGGAAGTGAGAGGCTCCAGTTGCTAGTTTCTGATTGCCCAGATCAATGGGAAGTCCTTGGGAAGAAGGAAGCAATTAGTTCAGGCAAGGATAGTGGCACCTGTGACAATGCACAACATTCTCCTTGGGTAAGTTGACCTGAATTCCAAAATGTGCCAGATCTTAAGAATGTTGTATCCTTGATGCAATTATGAATTGAGCAATCAGCTGATAAGTCCTTTTGAAGTTTTACCTGTGTTTGGCATCACTTTTGCATGTTAAAACACCTAACATTGCCTGAATGAAATCATTGCTGTTCAATGATAAATCTAAACATAAAAATTAGCGTATTAACTGTTGTTTCTAGACCAGACATTTGAAGAGTAGTAGTAAACATGTCCTATTAACCTACTATACCATTACATTTCAGGAATGTTTTCTTAACTATCTTTTTGTCCACTTCTCTGAAATGAATTTAGGATGAGCTAACATGGGTCCACATGGGTTCTCAAACCTTTATGAAGTGGAACAACAATCAAGGGCAAAAGAATATTCATACTTTCATATTTAATATTATAAAATAATCATAGTTGATGTGTGCAGCTTGTTAATACTGGAACCCAACAGATTGAACTAAAAGGCTAAAATTGTATGGATGTGCTTGTTAGATTATCCTAATGATTTAAATGAGATTTTTAGTTTCAATACTTCTACCATATACTATGTATCCGGCATTATGTGCTCTGCTAATGCTTTAGTACCCATGCAACAGAATTTGCAGCCATCTAAAGAGCTTGATGGATTTCTGAAAAGGAGAAACTCGGATGATGGTTTGGACTGTGACACCATTTCGAGGATATGCAAGGAGTTTGATCTGGACAAGATTGATGTTCTAAAGTACAGGGATCTGCCATAACCACAATCAGACTCCTTGCTCTGAAGTTTTCCCGCGGTACACTGATGTTTGTACGGTTAAATTTTCTGCTAGCAAAGAGCAAGCTCAAGGATACAGAAGTCACACGGGACCACTAACAATTGTTGATCAAATGTGGTTTTTTTTTATTTTTTTTTCAACAGAATCTAGTGTTATTATCCGTTGATCAATTTACTTAATTGTTTAGTAAGCTGAGAAACAGGGCCCCCATACAAGATTGTAGGAACCCAGAGTCCAATTCATATGTTGTACCCAGTGTAGATAGAGGTGGTGACATTTGGTTACTTGCCAGCTCTTCCGTTCCAGCACCTGTCTGAATTGTCAGCTTTGAACTGGAGACAATGAATGTTGAGATTGACGGTTCATATATATATTTAGTTAAATTTGAATCTACTACTAGCTATTCATATATGTTTTTAGTTAAATTTGAATCTACCACTAGCTGCATTGATCCGGAACGTAATTTGGTATTCAATGCAGATTTTCTTATTAGATTTGAATCTTGTTTCGGGTTCCCATCCAGGATCTTAACTTTTCCGGGGAGATCCGATCAGGTGCCTTTCCGACCAGATAAAGGTTGGACTAGTGCTTGTTTTGACCAGATCAGTTGCAATGGTGCTTTTCCGGAAAATTTTGAAATGGCGCCACATGTTTGATACTACTACTACCACAGTAAATATTACAGTAGCTATGAGAATTGGATCTAATAATAATCATCATCATCTAGATATATCTGCCTGTGTTTTCGAGCTTATCCACACAGTTGAGTTGGTGCTCTTTTTTTATTGAAAAAACGTTTCCGTGGCGGATCATTTAACGCAGATTGTGTCCGACGGCGACGTTCCAAAAGATCGCATACCTAGAGCGCTTGCCTGCAGTTTGCTGAGAAGAGTCGCCGTGTTACCGGTTTTAAAATAATGACACTATTAATTTTTTATATCATTTAATTTATTTAAAAAAATTGTTTAAATATGTTAAATTTTATTATTGTTTACTTTATCATTGATAAAATTTAAATCAAAGCTAATAATTTTACATATAAAAATAAATTTTTTGAATAAAATAAATGGTCAAAATTGATATTAAAAATCAATAATTTAAAATCAAAGCAGTAACAGTGAGCTCCTAACTCTACTTTGCTACAGTAACTCACACGTGCGCCCGGCATGCAGTTGGGATACACTGCACTTTCCCGATCCAGATCGGAGAACCAAATATTTTTATGCTACTTTTGACGCCTTGGTGCGATGCACCAGTAGCACAACTAAGTGCAGAGAAACTGATCGTTGATCTGATGGTGATTAAGAAGACGACGAGTGGAGGACTGGAGTATCGGCCGCAGAAAATTGATCGCGCATAGCAGCAGATGCGTGAGATGGTGAAGCTTGGATCAGAACTTCTCATGGGCCACGGGTCTGATCTATCGGCTCTAGTCTCTCCGTTCGTTTTATTTAAAATAATTTAATAAATTTTGATATAATTTGATTTATTATTAAAGTTATTTGAATTTTAACTTAAAAATTTACATATTCAAATAATTTTTTAATAAAACAAATAATTAAAATTAAATTTAAAAAATAATGATGACATTGATTTAAAAACTGCTTCACTGCATGGCGAATTGGCGATGACAAACAAAGCAGCGGTCCCCTGGAAATGACGTGCGCGTCGTGAATGGCGCTGGCGTTCCCGGAAGACGAGGTCCACCACCAAAATCGAGCGAATCTTGAAGCGGCCGGCGTCGTCTTCTTTTCTCAACGGCGTCACTCCCATGATCTCGTCTCGTCACTCCAACCACTCAAAAAAAAAAAAAAAAAAAAAACACTCCAGCTCGCCCTCGCCGCCCTGGATAAAAAAAATTGGACCACTTGGTCATATTTATAGTTATAGATATAGATGTAGAGTCCACAAAATTGTATAGAAAGTACCGTAGGGGTGGTACTGGTACCGCACGAGCGCTTTAATACTCCGCGCTTGTTGGCTTGCTTGCTTGACCGCGCCACTAAGCATATGATAAGAGTAGTATGATTAGTGAGCCGAGGTGGCTGGTGATGATTAGGGCTTTTTGCGGACGGGCCCTCCATGTTTCTCCCTCTTCTCGCTCGGCGTCGTCACTGATGAGCGTCCCGCTGCCGCAGCCGCAGGTGTGCGTGCGTGGTTGCTGAGCTTCTGTTGGCGGTTGGCAGCGATTGAAGCCTGCGCTGCTGTGCATGAGCAAGGGGCCCATGGTCGCCGATCTACTAGGAGGAGTACCCTTGGAAGCTTGGAGACTGATTAGCGACTCCCAGGACGGTCGTTCTCGTGTTTTTTTTTTCCTTAAGTATTTGTTCATGTACTCAACACACTCTCCCACACACCCATGCACACTGACACTTTTACGTACACTAACAAACCTACGACTAAACACAGTATAAAAAAGCACGTCTCTCTTAGATCATCGGAATTCACTGAAATGATGCGCGACGGAGACGTCGCACTCCCGTTGTGACTTCACGTGCAGAAAAAAATACCTGAAATCATATAGGATAAACTCAGATGAAAACACACGAGAGCGAGTCCTGCGACTCGAACCAGCTAGAGACAGGGAAAAAGGATGGCACGTCGACTCTTTACACACGAATGACACTACATAATCTAAGACATGGTCTAAAAATCTAAACCATTTAAGTTTTTGTTTCCGTAGTTCTCCACAATTTGCATGTTGTTTCGCGTGCAGGCTTGTGCATAGGACTTCAAGCTTTAGCTGAATAACAACTTCTTGTAACCACGTTTATCAGTATTACTGTACCCTTCTCATTTCGTAAATGGTCTCGTTCTGTCAGAGAATTCTGAATTGTGGCAAGTTCAAACGTAATGTCCAAAACGACATTAACTATGAGAAGGAGGAGTACGTAATTACGTAACACAGTTAGTGCATCACTAATCAAACTAGCACTGATGCCCGTGCTAACGTTACGATAAAAAAATTAACTTAAAAATAATATGTTAATATTAAAATTTGAAGTTTCTCATTCTTCACCGTAAAAAGTTAAATTTTGCTTGAATCATATTTAAAACTTGTGTGCCATCGTGCACAATTTGTGTGAAGTATCAATTATCTCAAAGTCATTTATACCTTCTTTAGATTTATTTGTTTGGACTGGATGTTTGTTTACTTGTTTCAATTTTAATCTTTAGATATATAATATCACAGCTAGCTTAAATTTAAAATTCGTCATATCTTTCTGCAAAGCTTAATTAGATACCTGTGCTAACGCTATCGGTACCCGTGCTAACGCTACGGTCTAAAAAAAATTATTAACTTAAAAAATAATATATTATTATTAAATTTGATGTTTCTCATTCTTGATTATAAAAGATTAAATACAAACTAATCATTCAAAGTTTATATGCATCATATCTAAAACTTGATG
>BCLG01003202.1:14985-36021 GCA_001602295.1 Zoysia matrella
GTACAATACGCACTTTAACAACAAAAAAGAAAAAAAACTTATATTTTTGGAGGACCACGATTCATATATTTTTTTAGTTAATATTAAAATAAATTTGTTTATTTTTTAACAACTTTTCTTAGATTTCATATATTCGTTTCGGGTAGTTGTGTTTTGTTAACTAATAATGGTCTGTGTGGATCCATGATTTGAAAGATTCGAAAGAGCTTATCCGTTAGATTGGTAAAAAAAAGATAATTCTAAGTATATTTTTCGTGTGCACATACTCTAATATATCTCTGTTAGATACATTTTATCGTGTACGTCTAGAAGAAAAACTGTGCTTTTTAAGTAGCAGTGATCAATCCACCATATATGGGAGATAATTAACTGGTTGTTGGTCGACAATGACAAGAATTAAAAGAGTACAGGTACACTATTTAGCTGAGTGAGTAAAAAACATATTGTTTGCAACAGCAGCTGCCTAACCTCTTTTGACCGTAATTACCAACCCCTAACTGAGGCCATGAGTCGTATGTGATTAGCATGGCATCCACACCTCATCGCCATTACCAAATACGCGGTACAACGAGGCGTCCATCGCAAAAGCGGCGCGCGTTGATCCGCGTGCCGAGGGGGCTGGGCGTTAAGACCTCTCTCGCTCGCGTATGGGTTAGAGAGAGAAACCAGGCAGACGCAGCAGCAATAGGAGAGAGAAGAGTCCACGTGATTGAGGGAGACGAAGAGGGAGGAGAGATCCCCCTTCCCTCCACCTCTCCGGTCCTCTCCAGGGCCAATTCGCCATGGACCTTCCCCGCGGAGGTCAGCGCTCTCCCCCGCCTCCGCTTCCACCGTTGCCTTTCCCCGGCTGTTTTCCGGCCTAGTTCCGGTCGCAGACGACGCACGGCTCGATCCGCGCGGTTGATGTTTTGGTCTGTGGGTTGAGCGGCGCTGCAAAATCGAATCTTCGTGGGGTTTAGGACTTTAGGCTCCAGGGGTTAGCGATTCGTAGGCCTGTGTTTTCCTGCGTGGTGCCGAGGCGTTTGTCGCCCCAAATCCGAGATTTTTTCCCGGGTTTCACGCGCGCTGACGCGTGTTCGCCTACCTGCGTCCTAATGTTAGTCGCTGGCTACCGTCCGATGTGCGGTGGAGCTGGTGGCGACGAGGGGGCTCGCCGCCTCGTCGCCTCCGATTCATCTGCATGCGGCGATGGGTGCTTGCATTGCGCCAGCTTTGACGGCGGGAGGTTCGGGCGGCAGCGTTTGGTGCATTTACGTCATTTTCCGGGAATGTACTTGTCCACGGTCGGTGTTGGATGGGAGTAAAGGGTAGATCGAGGGAGCCATCTACTTGGGGGTTTAGTTGGAACGTTGGATGTTGATTGCATTGACTTCAGAATTTTTATTTTCCTTGGGGGTATAGTTGCTTTAGGTTGATGGAGCCTGGCGTATGTGTTGACCAAGTTTGCTACTAGGAGGGTGGCTTTGTGCCGCCTTTATTGATACTGTCTAAACGTAAAGGTGAGCAGACAGAAGGTTTCAGTTGGTTAGAAGAGTGATTCTAAACATCAATGCCGTCTACTGGCAGATTATGAGTTTGTTAGAAGAATGTCGTGCTGGTATACATTTTGCTTCGCATGATAGGTACTCCGGTCTGCATTCTACTTCGAATGATCAGTTGAAGAAAGGCATATGAATCTGGGAATTAAGACTAGAGTTAACATAGTATTTATTCTGAGTGCATGATTATCTTCTATGTTTAGAATGTATTTGCAAGCCTTCTTGTTCTGTCGATGTGTAAACTTTTATGGGGCCTCTTTGTGAAGAAAGGGGATACTCCAGGCCATGTTGACTTGCATTGGCATGTATACTTCAGGGATATAGCTGCTTTAGTTTGGAGTCTGGTGCGTGTGTGGATTATTTTTGTTTGAAGAAGGGTGCCAAGTCTTCAATGCTGTCTTTCCCTAGTTCTTGCACTTCATGTCTCATTGCTAAACTATTCCCTTCTGGGCAATGAGCACAATTCTGTTTCAATAGCATCTTTTTTTTTCTTTAGCATTTCTCTAATATCATGTTGAAAAGAGCTTCCAATCAAATAGTGATGGAGATACTGATAAATTTGAGGTGTCAAGTCTAATGTTAATTCTGCGTGTATGTTTAGTCTAATGCTGCAAAAGCTTGACCTTGATACTAATATTGTCACATGGATGGTAATATGTTTCAGATTTATCTTTCTTCAGGAATTACTATTGATCCTGCTAAATGCCGATTGATGGCTGTGGAGGAAAAGCGAGAGCTCGTTCGTGAACTATCGCATAGCCCAGAAAGTGCTCCTGATAAACTTCAGTCATGGAGCCGTCGTGAAATTGTGGAAATTCTTTGTGCTGATCTTGGAAGGGAGAGGAAATATACTGGATTATCCAAGCAGAGAATGCTAGATTATCTCTTCAGGGTGGTATCTGGCAAAGCCTCTGGACCTGTGGGGCATGTGCAAGAAAAAGCACCAATTCCTGAGCCCAATACATCTGACCATCAGTCCCCTGCGAAACGATCAAGAAAGAGTGACAATCCATCACGACTAACTGTTTTTACAAACAATTCATCATCAGCTGATATGACTGGACCAACTAATAGTGCACGCTTCTGCCAAAATATAGCTTGCAGGGCTACACTTAACCTGGATGATAAGTTTTGCAGACGCTGCTCATGCTGCATTTGTTTCAAGTATGATGACAATAAAGACCCTAGTCTATGGTTATTCTGTAACTCAGACCAACCCATGCAAAACGATTCGTGTGGTTTCTCATGTCATCTTGAATGTGCTCTCAAGGATGAACGAACAGGCATTCTGCATAACGGGCAGCAAAAGAAACTTGATGGTGGATATTATTGCACTCGCTGCTGGAAGCAAAATGATTTGCTGGGGTATTATTCTGCAGCATATTTTTTAATCAATTTTTTATGTATTTTTCCTGCCTCACTGCTTCATCATATTAAGTTTGAACTTTGGGTATATCTTTTACTGATAACAAACAATTAGAGATATCTTAGTATGATTGCTGCGAGACTTAGCTTTGATAATTTTTATACTCATTTGTTTCCCAGATATTATTACTTTCTGGATCTTAATAATGAAAGGAGTGAAATCTTTTGCGAGACAAAACTTTGGGCATTTGGGATTGTAGCTATGTGGGATATGTGTGCAAAGGTGAACAGGCATGGCAAATTGAATGTTAGAAATTGTTATAGTTGAGGGTTGAGGCTCATATTTGCCATTCTCAAACCTATTCATTTGACAAAGTCCACAAAAAGTGATGGGGTGCATCCACCAATTTGATTTCATATAAGTACTTTCATGATTTCTTATTGTTTATTCACTTGTACTGCTATCTTGCTTCGATTCCAATGCTTGAACTGTAATCACTAGGGCCTTCTTTGACTGTTATAAATGCACATGCTCAGGTTCTGGAAGAAACAGCTTGTGATAGCTAAAGATGCTCGGCGATTGGATGTGTTGTGCCATCGGATTTTTTTAAGTCATAAAGTTCTTGCGTCAACAGAAAAGTACTTGCCGCTGCATCAAATTGTTGGCACAATATTGAAGAAACTGGAAGCAGAGATTGGTCCTATATCTGGAGCTCCAAACATGGGTCGTGGGATTGTTAGTCGCCTTGCTGTTGGTGCTGAAGTTCAAAAACTTTGTGCTCAAGCAATAGATGCTATGGAATCTATGTTCTGTGGTGCATCACCTGTTAACTCACAATTGCAGCGTATGTTTACATGCTCGGATTTATGTTTAATCTCTGTCACACACAGTTGAAATTTACTTGTTGCATTTTCCATTTTCAGGACCGATGCCATCAGATTTCATCAAGTTTGAAGCTGTAACCCAAACATCTGTCTCCATATCTTTGGATTTGGATAAATGCCTTGTGCTTTCAGAAGAGGTAACTTCCTTTAATATATGGCACCGAGTCGCTGTTACTGAATCCTATCCATCAAATCCAACTGGCATAATTCTTGCACCATTGAAAATATTCCCTGTCACTGGATTGGTGCCGGCTACGAGTTATGTATTTAAGGTTGTTGCTTTCAACAAGTCAAATGAGCTGGGGTCATGGGAAGTCAAAATGAAGACAAGCTGCCAGAAAGAAGATCAAAGGGGCTTGATGCCAGGTGGTGCTGTATTAGAACGAAATGCTGGGAGCCCTAAGACAAACAGTGACGGTCAGTCTGATCCTTCCTCAGAGGGTGTGGACTCTAACAATAATACTGTAGTATATGCTGATCTTAACAAGTCACCTGAAAGTGACTTTGAATATTGTGAAAATCCTGATATCCTTGATTCAGATAAAGCATCTGATCACCATAGTGAGCGTATGGATGACTTGCAGACTATACAGATTGCTGCAGCAAGAGTAACAGAAGTTACTGAGCTGGAAGAAGCTCCTGGTCTCTCAGCATCAGCTTTGGATGAGGAACCAAATCCAATTACTCAAACAGCATTGTTCAGGGAGTTCTCAAACTCAGTCAAGCACAATGAAAGAACCATGCCTCCTATATCACAGGATGCATCAAATGCACCAGTTGGAAATGAATCGATGACAGTTCCACCTCGATACTTTGGTTCTATGCCACCCACCGCACCAAAAGGTACAGAAAATGACAAGGAGAATGGTGGAAGGAGCTTCAAAGGCCAACCTGGTGATAACATTGTTCCAAATGGTTCTTCAAAGCCAGAAAGGGAGCCAGGCAATTCATCAAATAAAAGAACAGGTAAATTGGATGCCTTTGGTCGCAAGGATGGGTGTCCTCAAGCGTCTTATGAGTACTGTGTAAAGGTGGTCAGGTGGCTGGAATGTGAGGGCTTTATTGAGACAAATTTCAGGATGAAATTTTTGTCATGGTTTAGCCTGCGAGCCACCCCACATGAGAGGAAGATAGTAAGTGTCTACGTGGATACACTTATTGATGACCCAGTTAGTCTTTCTGGCCAGCTCGTTGACAGCTTCTCAGAGACAATACACAGCAACAAGCGGTCTTCCATGCGCTCTGGTTTCTGCATGGACCTTTGGCATTAAGGAGCTGGAAGCTCTCCCCATTGTCTTTTTAGGGAGCATATTTGGTCCCATTCTTTCATAGAAGATCGTTGCATTGATTCATCGGAAATTTCATTGAAGTAGTTATACAATCTTCATTGAAACTTCCATCGTGACCGTAGGTTTAATTTATCTGGCAACTTTTCATTACTTTTCCTCATAGCTTACAGCACTATCATCTGTATCATCCATTATTGTTCTTGGAACATTTTGAACTGTGCAATTCAGCCAGCTTAGGGCATCGGAAGGAAAAGGAACCTTGAGTTGGGTGTTGTTAGAAGCCTGAAGAAGGATTTCTATCAGGCTGCATCTCTGTGGGATGAAGCAGGCTTCGTATCTCGACTTCGACGAATCCATGCTAACCATGTATTGTCAGTAAAATGATTGTGCTGTATCTATGAAAATCGTTAGAGAATGGGAGTAATGACGTTAAAGCCAAAGATATTATGCCGTTAATACTATGCTGACTCATGCTTTTTCATTCCGTAATATTTTGTTTTATTGTCTTTATTGGTGTGCTGTTTATATGGTTCTCTATTGGTATATAGTAATGCTTGAATTTATATGCGGCATGCTGTGTGCTCATCTCTGTTTCTTCCTAACGAAAAGTGGAAAGCACAGATCAGGCCCGCTGCCCACCTTTGGGCTGAGGCCCCGCCCATTTCAGAAAAGCCCAGAAAAGATTATTTCTTCTCCATTTGAGGTAACAAGCATTATAACAATTTTCTTTACCATTCGTTTTTAGTTTGCTGGTGATTTGGTCATTCAGATTCATTCAGGCCTCTTGAAACGAAGGCAAAACTACCACCTAATGAAAATTCTGCAGCTGAACAATTGCAATACTACTTTTGTGTTCTCCCGAAAATTGCTGGCGATACGCTTTCTATTTTTTTATAAAAAAAATGATTCAGGCCTCCTGAAGCAAAAGCAAAACTGCCACCTAATGTCAAGTCAAACCAGGGGAACTAAACATCGAAATGGGATCGGGATGCAGTGACACCTACCCAGCCACTACAACAGGTGTTAATACGTTGCCGACAAACGTTAGCGGTGTTGAAAAGCAGACCAGGTCATTTAAACACCTGGACGAAGAGGTTGAGAACCAACCTACGTCTAAATTAACATACTTTTTTGCAATGATTTCCATGATGAATTTGATTAAAATTAATCAAATCCACCAGACACGCACACCAGAAGTCAAGCGATAACTGAAAACGAGTAGTGCGTCCATGCATGTGTTGTTCTCCTTTGATCGGCTGCTATGACTGGGTCTGACAGGCGGTGGTTCAGGTAAGAAAAGGTTAGGCCTTTTCTGGCAGGTAGTTGTTGCAAGCTCTACCTTTCTTTTCTTCCGTTCTTTCTTGTTTACAAGCAAAGTCAAAGTATCAAACTACAGGTGTGACATAATGCAATAATGTATTCATACTTACTCCCTCTGTTCTTAAATTGTACTAATCATTAGGAAAATAACTCTAGTTCATTTGAATTAAAATTCATCTTAACAATAACAATTTAAAAAGAGAGTGGGTGGACCACGTAACAAACCACTGGCCTATACAAACACAAGTATACATAATACAGTTCTTCTTTGCTTCATTCAACCTTCCTGTTCTCTGTTTGCTTTTATAAAAGTATCCATGCTTCATTCAACCTTTGTGTTCTCCTTTTCTCCACATAACGAACCAAACTTTTGCGTTTGAATACGTAGTCCGATAACCTGAGACCAACCAAAGTCACTGGTATTCATCGATCATCTTTTACTTTGGGTCTTGGCTCCATGGAAAGCAGCCCATGCATCAATCTATCTATCGAGATTATCTACGGGCAGTACATGCCTTGGAATTCAATCATCAATCAGTAGCTTTACTCGAGAAGAGTTCAGACTGTCGCCGTGAAGGTTCGGCGTTGAAGACGCAGCTAAACAACACCGACGAACGTTGCTTCAGCTGACTGTAATGTTCTGATGGCGAGACGCTTGTTGTATGCACGCGTGTTGTTTATGCTTATGCATCAACGACTCACCAGACCTTTTGGCTCCGTGCTGACGAACTGATGATGAACGCGATGCATGCACCGTTGATTGGTCGGCCCGGATCCTTTTATATTAATCAGAAACATTTCTTTCATCGGTGGCGAAGAGGTCTCTATGCATACGTGATGGAATCAATCGGAATCTTGTCTCATAACGACGGGATGTGTTCCTGAAGGAATTTTACGGAATTTTGATGTGATTTTGCAGCGGATTCGTGTCGAGCGGTCGTCCCCACCCTGAAATCTAACTACCTGGCTTGTTCGCTAGATAGTATGGTGATGCTGCGCTGTCGAGTCCTATTCCGTCCGATGCAGAGCCATCGAATCGAGGCCATGCATGCAAGCGATCGACCCGGTGGTATGTTATGCACTGAAAATGATACTCCTACCTTGTTGCAGAAAATACTCCGAGTTGTTGAGTTCATGTATCAAGCAAGTCTGTCGCCTCCTTTTCAAGGTCTAGTTTTGCCTAACACTAGGACTCTGTTGCAGGGCTAACAAACTACTACTCCCTCTATTTTAAAATTATTATCGAACTGTAGTTTAAAAATAAACTAGTAGATTTTTCATCCTAATAACACCAATAATTTAATAATGAATAGAGTACTTCTATATGTCAGCCGGAGCTTGTTGTAAACGTGGACTTTGTGCAGCTACCTCCTTGGTTCAATGCTTCAAATCAGAGCAGAGCTTTCGGTTCACACATACAGCAGTAGTAGGCGTAGCAGCCAGCCATAGGAAGAGATGCGTCAAAGTGACATAAGTTCCCGGCCAATGATCTTCTCTGCTCTTCCAGGAGCTTTCGTTTTGGATTCCAACCGAAGCATCCGATGCTGTTCACAAGTCGCAGGGAAGAGGAGGAGGAACGGAAAGGGCGCTCGACCTGTTGCTTATGCGTACTGACACTTGGACCGCGACGTCGCAACGGACCCAACGATCTCCTCTCCTCTCCTCTCCTCTCCTCACCTACAACGCGCACAGACGCGTACATATGATATATACATACAAAATTATTTGTAACAAAAGCGACCAAATACAGAGACTTTTGAACGTAATTCGTTTTAGTTGTGACTTTTTATCCTCAAAGCAATTCGCTCTTCGGGAAAATGGCCCTCCGTCCCTCCGTGACATGCGAGCTGATCAGTGGAAAATTTTGCATCGCATTCGGCATTCCAGTGGAAGCATCTTTCTTCTTTTCTTTTCCAATGAGAAGACCTTTTCTTTTTCTTCTTTAGAATCAATGGAAGTCGTGTTCTGTTACGAACTGTAAGAAAACAGGTCTCTTTCTGTTAAAGAGGAGCTATACCAATCATCAGTTTTCTTAAAAAGAGAGTAATATGTAGTAATATTCCAAGCTGCTATGTATCGATGGACACGTATAGTCGTTCAAAGTTACAAACCAAATATGAATGAAAATTAAATGTTTGAATAGCCCTGCCCTGTATTCAAAGAAACTAAAAAATGACCGAAGGATATGTTGGTCTACTCCCGCTGTTCCCAAAGACATGCAAGAAGCTATACTACCAAAGAATTTCTCAATCAGTCCGTCGCCACGTGGATAGGACTAGGCCAACCAAACAGAGGGACCCGGGCACAACCAGAACGAAAAACTCAAACGTGCAGAAAGTAGCAGGAAAGAAGCTTTCACTGAAGCTCCTAGTATCGTATTGCAGTTGTGGCAACCGTGCGCTACCCATGAGCAGGAGGAGGTGTCCCTGTCTTCCTCTTGTGAAGACACCGCCATGCCAAGCCAAAGCCAGCCACCAACCCGCGGGCAGCAGCCTCCTTTCTCTATCTGCAGCTTCGTCTCCCCTCTGTTCCTCCCCCTCCACAACATCCATGTGTATAAATGCATCGCATCGTGCCGTATCCCTTGGAGACTTTGCTTGAATCTTCTTTGTTCAATCACCTACTCCTAACAGGATCCGGGAAGGGGCCTCCAATTTTGGGCAGTGAATCAAACAGTGCCAAGGCATTTATTAGTGCGGCCGGCTAATCTTCACCGGCGAGGAGGATCGTCGACGGTCTAGTAGTATTGGTTTTCATTTGGTTGATCGAGATCGTCGTCGGAATGAGGTGTTGCTGATCGACCGCGGCGTCGTCGGAGCGGTTGGTCGGTTCTTGCAATGAGCGACGTCTCCGGCAGCTTCGTGTTGGCCGCGGCGGCAGTTGCCTTATCGCTGGTCGTGGCTTCGGCGGCGGCGCACGAGCACGACTACCGGGAGGCGCTGTCCAAGAGCCTGCTCTACTTCGAGGCGCAGCGGTCGGGCCGGCTGCCGTACAACCAGCGCGTGCGGTGGCGCGGGCACTCGGGCCTCACCGACGGCCTGGAGCAGGGGGTGGACCTGGTGGGCGGGTACTACGACGCCGGCGACCACGTGAAGTTCGGCCTCCCGATGGCGTTTACCGTGACGCTGCTGTCGTGGAGCGTCATCGAGTACGGCGACGGCGTGTCCGCCGCCGGGGAGCTCCGGCACGCGCTGCAGGCGATCAAGTGGGGCACGGACTACTTCATCAAGGCGCACACGGCGCCCAACGAGCTGTGGGCGCAGGTCGGCGACGGCGACTCGGACCACTACTGCTGGCAGCGCCCCGAGGACATGACCACGTCGCGGCACGCGTACAAGGTGGACGCGGAGAACCCCGGGTCCGAGGTGGCCGCCGAGACCGCCGCCGCCATGGCCGCCGCGTCGCTCGTGTTCCGAAGCGCCGGGGACGCGCACTACGCGCACCTCCTCCTCCACCACGCGCAGCAGCTGTTCGAGTTCGCCGACACGTACAGGGGCCGGTACGATGAAAGCGTGGAGGTCGTCAAGAACTACTACCCGTCGTCGAGCGGGTACCAGGACGAGCTGCTGTGGGCGGCGCTCTGGCTGCACCGCGCCACGGGGCGCCGAGACTACCTCGACTACGCGCTCGCCAACGCCGACGCGTTCGGTGGCACCGGCTGGGCCGTCTCCGAGTTCAGCTGGGACATCAAGTACGCCGGACTCCAGGTCCTCGCATCCCAGGTACACTGCCTCCCACTGCTTGCATTTTGAATTAACTTTGGCATTTTAAAACTAGAGATTTCCCCCCTTCAAATCCTAAATTCATTGAAATGTTTCCGAAGAAACTTCCACAAGCAAATGGAATGGAATAATCCAAGCGTTTGGAACGTGAGAATTTTCTAACAAGCAAATGGAACAATCCTTGTACATTCGTTGAACGTGATGTTCTTTTCGCGGGGCCCACTTGACAGAGATGGATGTTTAAGTTTAACAGCAGGCCAGACCAGCATAGTGAGAGCACAACCAGTTCTGAAGCTACTACTACCATGGTTAGCATGAAGGGCAAGCCTGTTTGGTGCAACCTTTTGCTTAGGCTAGCTTTCAAGCATAGACCTGCCCCTCTTGCTTGCTTACGACCGAGTTTGATGGATGTACCACATCCAACACCAACTTCACCTTGTGAAGGAATGCATGGGTTGTAGTATTTGCTTTATTAATCTTCAAGAATACACATGAGAACTAATATTCGTAAGTCTAGAAATTGACATACAAATAATGACTAAAAAACGATTTGAGCCTGAATTTTTTTACAGGCAGGCTGATCTGTCCTCTGCCCTGTACCTTGTCCTTTGCTAACCACCAATTACAACATTTTTCATGTGCTCTAGGTAGCATTTTTTTAAATTTTTCAATAAATATATTGTTCTCATGACTGAATCCCATAGATAGATATTTCTAATAAAAGGTGTACTAGTAGATACTCTCTCCGGTTTTAAATTATTGAGACCGTTGAGTTTTAATATTAATTTTGACTATTCGTCTTATTCAAAAATTTTATTGAAATGTGTAAAATTTTATTACTATTTGATTAATTATTAGTGGAATTTAAATCACAACTAATAATTTTACACATTGAAACAAATTTTTTAAATAAGACGAATAGTCAAAATTGATATTAAAAATCAACGTTCTCAATAATTTAAAACCGGAGAGAGCAGATGACATTGCTGGGTCCTGCAGAAGTGGACTGCATTCCTAATCCTTAAACTCCATTGACCATAGTTTCCTCTGATGCTTAGACTGCAAGGCTGCCATCTCTTACCATCCCCGTTTCTTTATGCATCTGCAAGCCTCTCCTCTCCTGTAAGCTTATCTGTCACATACTCCGTATGCTTAGAATGTCATGTTTTGAAGCAAGCAGCATACTGACTAAGGTTGAAGATTCTAGACATCTTGCTGGTGAGTTGGAACAGAGTCAGTATCATTTTAGAATTTGCTATAAAAGGCACATATATAATAACTTAAGATAAAAAGGAGAGGGAGCACGAGACAAGTCACGAAGACAACTAGCTCCAGAGTTTTTTTATATGGTAAAAATGGCATTTTCTGGAACATTCAACCAACAGTAGTTACATGTTCTGGGAAAAGTTGAAGTGGTTGGGTACATGGATCACGCAGCCAGATCCCTGACAAAACTAAAATCAGGAAGGACCATGTGGCCAGGCTTCCAAATTTCTCAATAATTTACCTCGAACGTGATCTATTTTATTTTTTTTTTGAATCGTCTCCAAAAGAGAGAGATTTGCTGACACCGACGTCTGGTTCTTCCATATGTAGATTGGGCGATTGGACATCCTGTAGCCGCTAGTTTTACTCCCGAAGTCAATAGTACAGTAGAGTTTGGCGCAAAGTTTGACTAATTGACAGAATTTGACAACGACGATATATTTCAGTCTACGTCAACGCTTAGCAACGCAAAATATGCTACAGATTTCTAAGATGAAGTGGGCTGTTTTACTTGGGACACTGTTTTCTGACTGAAAAGATTCTTGAAATGCTTCCAGTTTGTTACTATTTAACTCCTTTTGAAGATTATATTTGACTGCCGTTGACAGTTTTTTTACCTGACAAATTTACAGCTGCTGGTTGAGGAGAAGGATGGGAAGCTGCCGCTGAGCGTTGAGCAGCGCGCAGTGATAGAACAGTACCGGTCCAAGGGAGCGTACTACGTGTGCTCAAACATAAACCGGAACCCCGGAGGCGCCGAGCACAACGCCGGCCGCACGCCGGCGGGACTGCTGTTCATCCGCCCCTGGAACAACCTCCAGTACGTCTCCAGCGCCGCCTTACTCCTCACCGTCTACTCCGACGTGCTCACCGCCCTGGGCGAGCCCCTTCGGTGCGGCGACTCCGGCGAGGCCGTGGCCGACGCCGGCGACGTGCTGGAGTTCGCCAAGTTCCAGGCCGACTACATCCTGGGCACGAACCCGATGCGCACGAGCTACCTCGTCGGCTACGGCGCGGCGTACCCGCGGCGCGTGCACCACCGCGCGGCGTCGAGCGCGTCGTACCGGCACGACCGGGACTTCATCGGGTGCCTGCAGGGGTTCGACTCGTGGTACAGCGCGAGGCAGGAGAACCCGCACGACCTCGTCGGCGCCGTCGTCGGCGGGCCCAACGGCGAGGACGTCTTCAGCGACCACCGCGGCGCGTACATGCAGACGGAGGCGTGCACGTACAACACTGCGCCCATGGTCGGTGTCTTCTCCAAGCTCATGCTGCTCAAGGGGCAGCAGCCATCGCCGTCGGCCACCGGGGCCGCGGAGCCGGAGGCGGATCTTTGATACTCCTATACTATATAGGAGATGGAATTCAATATTCCTTGATGTTCGATGCGACGGTGCAAACTAAACATTGATGAAAAAGAGATGATCGATAATGGTTTAGGACGATGGATGAATGTATGCATGATTCTTTTTGTTGTTTCATTCATAGGATTTTATTTGTTTTCCATGTTTTGCACATAAAAAGGAGGAAATAATATTACTTTACTTTGAACCATACCAGTGTTCTTTTTTGGAATAAAAAATTTCAAATCTATGTTTTCTTAAGCCGCGGGGTTCCGGTGCCGTGCGCCGCGTCGCTGCCGCGTGAGGCCGGGGCCCGCCTGCCAGCGACCCAACGGCGGGCAGCGGATCCGCTTCCTTTCTTAAGACGGTTGACCCGTGTATCGTATGAACCATTTTGTAACTTAGAATCAATGGGTAAAATGAAATCCAGTAGGAATGAATCACATTTTCTAACTTCCCGTATTGGGCCAATTGCTGCACGCACGAAATAGATCTTATGAATTAGTACGGCCCATCATCGATATGAGCCGTATTCCGAAGTGGGCTGTACGGTCACGAGCGCTGATAGGCCGGTTCGGAAGAAAATTTCGCACCGCCGCCCTGCTCCACTTCCTTCTTCAGCAATGCTTAGAGTAGCACGGTAGCATTATGGAACGAAATTTTCTTTTTAATGTCTACCAAATCATTATGCCTGGTGTACCACGAATCTTGTGCAGGTATTAATTACCGGAGTCACCAGGTCAGCGAGAAGAGTGATGTGCATGTTGTTGGTGAGATATCAGGAGCAGTTGCTGGTCCAGCAACGAGGTACTACTCCTCTAGGCTTGGTCTTACTGAAATCTTTGATTTCTGTCTTACATGGAAATTATCTTACTCCCTTCTTTCTAAATTACCCGGCGGCAACAATTTCAGTAAGACATGGAAAGAGTACTCGTTGCTGCTACGATGTCGTGAGAAAGTGATATGGAATGCTGTTCTACATTATCATTATCTCTGCTGATGTTTCTCTTGCTCCCTCCGGTTTTAAATTATTTACATCATTAATTTTTAACATTAACTTTGATCATTCGTATTATTTAAAAAAATTGTTTTAATGTATAAAATTATTAGTCGTGATTTAAATTCTACTAATAATAAATTAAATAATAACAAAATTTTATATATTTGAATAAATTTTTTTAATTAGACGAATGGTTAAAATTGAAGTTAAAAATTATCAGTGTAAATAATTTAAAATCGAAGTGAGTAGTTTGCTTGTCCGAAAAGTAGACTAGCAAGCAATATGTAAGTATGTAAGCAACCTTGAGTAAGCTTGCATATATTAAACCACCCATACGGCAATACCTTTTCACGTAACTGCAAACACTTTGTAATTGAAGGATTCGTGCCTCTGCAATTCGATAAACATGGATGCAATCTATACGTGCCAAACTGAAACTGCTCGATCAGCTTCCATATTTTTCTAAAACCTGGTCCAGCTTGACGCGTGTGTGCAGGCAAGCGTGCGTGTTGGAGAAACGTGTCAGCCACGTCCACCAGCCATGGATGATGGCGTCAGGCCAGTACAATTTCGTGGCGCGTCGGCACACCGTGACGAACGGAAAATAATATTCTGATGTGCTCGAAAATGATAATGTAAACGTCAGATTTAAAAAAAACAAAAAAGGAAAAAGATCTTTTATAAAATACCATGATTCCCCTTTTGACTCCATTATTATGGTGTTAGCCTATCTCGATCAGTCTCCATACCTCCTTGCCAGGCAGGCCCAGCAGACGTAATGTTTCTGTAGTTTTCGAATTGTTGATAGGTCCATATGCGTATACAGCTCTTGTCAGGCAATTTTTATGACACGTTGATCCAGTTTTCTCTCCTTCTAAAAATGCATGAAAAAAAAATCCTTGACGGGCTTGGGTTGCAAACTCTTCCGGACCGGACGACATTGTTGAGACCTGTGTGGATCGTTCACGAGCAAGATCCGAGAGTCCGAGGTGAGAGTGAGAGAATAGTGGTGTCTATTACTTTCGAATACAGTCGTCGCCGAGGTTGAGAAAGAAAAAGTGGTCATTCGTCCTTTCTCGGTGAAGTCCTCTGCTCTAGGGCAGCGTCGGTCGAAGAAAAGAATGAAAGCGGTGATAGCGCCGATGGAGAATCCTGTTGGCACAGCGCTCCCTTTGAGATCAATCTAGAGTTTGTGTCGGTGAGCTCGGATCCTCACCTCTATTTATTATGACGCTGACGACAGAGACTCATCAGCCAATGTTGGACTGGGCGTCCTCGATCAAAGCGCTAAGTCAAGAGCCCATTTGATCGTTGGGCCAAATGGTTAGAGATCAATTCTAACAGACATCGCTCATGTACATTTAATCACTTACTACTTACATTTGCTTATAAAGCCTAAACATCTTCAGATTAATTAACAATTCATCAAATCAATCAGTAAGTCAAACTGAAAGCGCCTCTGGAATTTTCTCGCATAAAGATATCGTACCAGTCTGTCAGCACTACTGTATTGTTATGTGATCATGTAGCATCGTAGACTATGGATCTTCGAAACGATGCCACTAAAGAATCAAATATTTGCGCGGGGACGCTGAATCATTGGCGAATATTTATTTTTTTCGAAAGACCCATTGGTGAATATTTGTACCGATTCGATGCTTGAACAAATGGGGTTTAGTATCAATCGATGTCGACAAAAGGTTTGCACCACTTTTTAGGGAAGATTAAAGTGCGTATTCTTTTTCGCCTTGCTTTTGGAGCCTGTCTGGTGCTTTCTTCACCTGATAAATAATGCATAGTTGATGCAGACATCCTCGACAACATTTTTCGTCACCCCAACCGTGTTATTACTCCTAAATAACGCAAACAGGGAAACATTTCCCTTGGCATCTGCCAATTTTAAACTGGTCCGGATTTGAAAGCATCGAGACTAATGATTCAATAGCTCTTCCTTTTTTTAAAAGATGAAACTTTTAAAATGTTTATTTCGTCTTCTGTTTGTATAATATTAGTGTCGTATAGAGTATAGTACTAGTATTGCACGAGTTCTTAGCACATGCATCATGGTAAAGCTCTAAACCTTGTTGCAAACAGCAGATTCTGTTTTCTTGATGATTTGATATTCCACCTGCAGTTGTTGAAACGTGAACGCTCAAGAAATAATTCCAAATTCCACACGTACGCGCCGTTGGTACAGCAAAAAGGAACCATGTTTTAGGTGATAATAGTTTCATGTCGTGTAGGAAGTAGTAAAAGCCACTTTTTAAAAGATTTAAGAGAAAGTTTTATCACTAGTAAACTCTCCCTCTCTCTCTCTCTCTCCAAATTGATCATGCTAGGACAGATAAAAGAAAAACTGAATTTGTATTTTTGAACTTACCCAAATGCAGATAGATCTTCGGGCAGCCAAATCACAGAGACATGCAGGTCAATCGTCTCACATCAGAAAGTCATGCTTACAATTTTGTGGAAAGAACTAGGAGTACTCAATTACTTCCTCTGTTATGTTGCCATTGCTTTTTAAATTTAACTTTTATTATTTATTTTAATAAAAAATTAATAAATTTTATATATTTTGATATAATTTAATTTATCATTAAAATTATTTAAAATTAACAACGACATCAATTAAAAAACGAAGAGAGTATTGTGTAAGCAGTACTTGTAATTCCAAAAGTGTCCTCCATCCTCACTTCATCGATCTTAAAACTCACAACCAAAGTGGGCTCCACGCGTAACGAAAAAAAAAAAAACTTTAAACAGCGACGACTTCTCGCAATTCCAATCGAACCCCCGGCGCCGGCAAACCAGCCTGCCGTTCGTCGAGTCTTCCTCCACCTCCGTTCCTCTGTGCCTGCGGGAGGCAGCGGCTTTCGGCGACGGCGACGCCCGGACTGTCTTGGCTCTAGCTCCAAGAAGGCAAGACCCACTTTCATAGTAGCAGAAAGCAAAGGCACTTCTCTCCGCCTCCAGTGCGGTGTCCCATGGTCGGCTAGCTCGCAGTCGGCGGTGTCCTCGTCCCCTTGATTTCACGCCGACTCCGAGGAGTTGGACAGGCGCGACGGCCGGCCGCGTCGTGATCTCACTCACCGTTGAGAGGTTCGGAGTCAGGGGAGGACGTCTCACCTCACCTCTTCGTCACTTTCCGCGCGTTCGTTTCCTTTCCTGAGCTCTCTCCGCCACCAACCCTGCCCACCTCGCCAGGTATATCTCGCCCCCATCCTCAATGGCGATTTTTGGGGTCGGTTTTTGTGCGATTATCACGTGTTCCTCTTCTTCTCCGTGTCTTTTTGTGGTTAGTTTCGAGGATTGTTTTCGGTCGTGCAGCTACTTGTAAGTAGCACGAGCCTCCGATTGAGAGCCGTATCTTGCTTCTTTCCTGAGCGAGTGCCTCGAATTCATGGGTTTCGGGGTAAGGATTTGGTGAAAGCTTCCTCGTGTTCTTCTTTCTGGTTCTTAACCATTTGGTATGATTGATTTATTACCGCGTCTGATTCATTGAGCCATGAAAAAGTCCTTGTTGTTTTAGGATTTGACAGATTGGTTAAGTCGAAAATTGTGAGAACATTGTGTGTGCTTGTGTTTGGTAGGTGCTTGGACTTTGGAGGTAGAAATGAAATGTTTACAAACATAGCAAAACATTATAATTCGTAGCTTTTTCACACCCTGAGAATAAGTGTGTAACTGGCCTAACATGTACTCCCTCCGTTCTTTAATTGTTGTCGCTGTTGATTTTTAGTTGCAACTTTGACCATTTATCTTATTCAAAAAATAAATTCAAATGTATAAAATTATATGGTGTGATTAAAATACCTTTAATAATAAAGTAAATTATAATAAAATATATGACATTCATCAAACTTTTTTGAATAAGACGAATAGTCAAAGTTGAAATTAGAAGTCAGTGGCGACAACAATTAAAGAACGGAGGGAGCAGTGCACTAACGATATAATTTCCATGTAAAAAATGTAGCAATATTATTTCCATCCATGTGAATATGAAGCAATATTGTTTCGAGATGACAAATCTAAATTCTTCTACACATAATAGTAATGATCGAACATTTTGGATGTTTGGTTGTGCAAGTTGTAGGATGACTATGTACAACTATTTTAACCTTTAACTAGTATTTGTATCCTTGTATCTTGTACCAATATTTATTGAGTAGTGTTGGAAAAGCAAAGGTCATTGCTTTATCGTTTGTGGGAAATTCATATGATGTATCAAATAATATATTGTGGATTTGAGATTTCTGTATTAAATTGCTACTTAATGCCATACAGGATGCTATGAGAAGGTACACTTGCTAGTACAGCATCTACCTTGGAAGTTCATCATGGGTTCAAGGAACTTGGTGATGAAGAAGGCAGTCAAGCCTACCTCCTTTGATCTGGATGTACAATTCGATCAAAAGTGGGTGGAGGATGTTACATGTCCAATCTGTTTGGATTCTCCTCACGATGCTGTCTTACTAAGGTGCACCTCTTATGAAAAGGGTTGTAGACCGTTCATATGTGACACAGACCAGACTCGTTCAAACTGTCTCGAGAGATTTAAAGGTGCTCATGGGCTACCAGCCAATGTGAAAGGGCTGTCTCATACTGTGGCTCCTGTCGATAGCATTCACATCATTTCATCTAATGCAAATAACCGTCCAGCTTGCCCATTGTGTAGAGGTGATGTTATTGGGTGGCTTATTATCGATGAGGCCCGTTTTCATCTAAACCAAAAGAAGAGATGCTGTGAAGAGAGTTGCTGTTCATATGTTGGTAACTTCTACGAGCTTCAGAAGCACACCCAACAAAAACATCCAAATTCACGCCCTTCGGAAATTGATCCCGCTCGCCAAATTGATTGGGAGAATTTGCAGCAGTCCTCTGACATAATAGATGTGTTGAGCGCAATACATGCACAGGTTCCTAATGGTATAGTTTTAGGCGATTACGTCATTGAGTATGGGGATGAAGCTGAAGATGACTATGAAGTTTTCCACAGGGTTAGGGGGAAATGGTGGACATCCTGTCTTTTCTGCAAGGTATTCTGTAGATCTTCAGGCGAGCGAAGAAGGGCAAGAACAAGAACAAGGGAAAGTAGTGTTAGTGAGAGCATGAGCCGCAATCGATCTAGTCATGAAAGCTTTTCTCTTGAAGGGCCCATAAGATCTGTTGACATAAGGGAGCTCAGATTTGATGAAATTGATAACGCATATATTGTTACAGGGGCCATGCCTAGGGTTGCAGCGGCCAGGAGAAGGGCCAGTCATTATAGGTTCGTGTGTTTACTGTTCCTGTCTTTTGTTGTTTATCAGTTATTATATGGTTGAAACAACAAAGATTTGCATTAACTGAAAGGACGTCAAGAAAAATATAGCTTTTTTTAATATATGAGTTTGCTAATTTGCTTGTCACGAGGCTGTAAAGGTTAGATTGCCTACATAAAAGTCAAAGTCATACCTTCAGTATCCCACTCGACTAAAATTCAGAAGGTTACAGCTCTATTGTACCTTACTGCCTGTTGAGAGTTGAGACAACCTACATTGTGAGCATACACCTTTTCGTGGAGAACTGAAAAGCCTATGGTTTCAATAGTGTACTTTTGTCCTCATAGTTCACCACAGCATAGTTTTGTTCTTTGCTCTTTAGAAACGTCTTGAGCATACTCTTGGCTTTTATTAACATTTTCTGATCAGCATTCTTTCTTTTTTTGTGTTGACTATCCAGGGATCCCAGATTTGGATACCGACGTTCGCACTCCTAGGATCAGTTGGCTAAAGAGAGGAAACCCACCTGATGTTGGTGCAGCAAAAATCAGAATCCTACTAAAATACTACCTCAGCTCATCTCTGCATTTTCCGTTGAAAAAAAATATCTCTACCATCTAGAAGGTGCTGTCCCAAGCCACATTTCTTGTACAGATAAGATATTAGGAGGCTTCTTTGTTGTTGATTCAAAGAAGGTTTTAGTAGTATCACTTTAGGTTCTTAGTGTAAATATTCGCTCGTACTCCTACCTCATAGCAATGCTCATCATGCTCTCTGTTTGGAATTTCCTCGTACACCAAAATGCTGCTCTGAAAGCCAGCAGAATTTAATGGAAATGCCTGTATATTTGCTAATTCCTATGCCACCAGTGAGGTCGAGGCGGACAGGCGGAGCAGCGCGGACCGTGGGAGGTGCTTGGAAAGAGACGCCGCAGGGAGGTCGAGCGCGGGTCGCAGGAGGCCCCCGGCCAGGAGCAGGCGCGGTCAGCGTCCTCGGACTAGGATGCCAGGTGGCCCGTCAGGTCAGTGAGGCCCGACTTGAGGTTGGCCAGCGCAGGGACGTCGTTGCTCACGGTGGCCCCTGGCTCAGCCGCGGCGGCGAGGAGGACGAAGATGGGAGGTGCCTGGCCGCGGCGAGATAGTCGAGAAGGTGAGGCCGCGCGAGATGACCGGGGAAAAAACAACTCGGGAGGCGATTTTTCTTCCTCCCCGTGGATTGGAGGGGAAGGGGACTAGGCTGCCACCGGGCTTTTCCAGTGTCCGGGCTCCCAAATAGCAGACGGGGTTAAGAGGGGAAGAAAAAACATGGGCTAAATTGTCCCCAGGCCGAATTTTCCCAGGGAACATGGGCTCCCAAACAAGCCCCTAATGAAATTGTGGGAAATGTTTGGAATGCGGCGATGTGTGAATGCCTCGTGTTGTAGAGCCAGGTGTTGGAATGTTGATAGGTATGGATGCAGGATGCAGGATGCTTTGCCTCTTGCTGCTGAATTGTGGTATGGTCCGAGCTGGGTCTTCTCGAGAGGTCTCATGCTGAACGCAAATGTGCTCTCTAATTGCTTTCATGATGCGTTTGCATGATTCTTATTGACTTCAATTATTGAATTCTGATGGTCTTTATATCGCATAATTCCGTTTTCTTTGTAAAACAAAAAAAAAACACTGCTTTCTAGCACAATCACTGCCTACGCCCGTACTCATATATCAGATTTGTTTGAAAATTCGAACAAATGGCACAAGTTTGATGAGGGTTTCTCTGATTACAATATCTATCGACACTGTTTTTTTTCACCGTGGAATCCTGCATCGTTAGCACAGTGTTGCTTCTGCGTTAGCATTAGCAAGCCCATGCATGCAGATAGGTTGGAGCTTTTTGCTGCTCATGTCATGCCCTGTCGAAAATAGCTGGAGGTCAACCGAAATAACCGCCGCCAGGTTCACTCCAGGCCGTACAATTCTTGGACTCACCGGTTTTCTCTCCTTGTATCTTAAATCTACGGTTTTATCTTGCTCGACTCCTCCTCCCTGGCTCGGTCTCCTCCATTGTC
>BCLG01003202.1:44238-55864 GCA_001602295.1 Zoysia matrella
AATGATTTAGGTTTAGGGTTGGAAGAGGAGTCCAATTATTTTATATCCTCGAAAAAAGAGCGTGTCCGTTAGATCTGGATCCAACGGTTCAGATCGCACGGTGGCTAAATGACCTAAATTTGGCCCATGTGAGAGAGAGATTTTTCAGCCCAAGCCCAAGTTGTCTTGCCCGAAAGGCAACAGGCCAATGGGCCAGGCCAAATTCCAATTTCGGCCTAAGAGAAAGGTTTTTTCTATTTCTTTTTCAGAGGCATTTTTAATTGATTAATTGGGTAATTTTTTTACTTAATTAAATCTATTAAAATTTAAACCAACGGGATAATTTTGACAGAATAGAAAAATAAAAGCTTCTGAAAATTAAAGAAAATTATTTTCCGCTGCGTATTAAAGAAATTAGTTTCATTATTAAATTCGAACCAACGGGAGAATTTAATTTTAAAAAAATTAGTAAGAAATTCTAGATAATTATGATATTGTTATTTTCTGACCAACGTTGATAATAACTGTATTATAATTTTTTGTAATTGATATTTTATGCATTATTTCTATTTCTGCCCAACGGTGACATAGATTTAATGTATAATATAAAATTGTGTGTCATATTTTTGACCAACGTTGAAAATAAGACATATAATTTTATTGTTATTATGTTCTCACTTTATTTGATTTATTTACAGGCAGATACAACTTAATGAGTTGTATCAAAGAGATACCCACTCTCAAAGGTGACAACTATGGAGACTGAAAGAAAAAGATAGACCTAACGTTTATCTTGCCTGAGCTGGACTGGGTTCTCACCACAGCATGTCCCACTGAGCCTAAGAAGCCAGTGAGAAAAGAAAATGAGGCTGAGGCTGCTTGGCAGACTAGACAGAGGGACCATACTCCCTTAAAGATGTTTTATGACCTTGAGCATAGAAAATGGACCACAACCAACAAAAAGTGTATGGCTGTGATAAAGAGCACGATTGAGCCTGCAATTATGGGTTCAATCTCAGAGTGTGACACTGTCACAGTGTACCTTGAAAGAATAAAGAGTCAGTTTACTGGCTATTCAAAGATATATGCTACACAAATGATTAAGCAACTTGTGACGAAAAGTTACTCTGGTGGTAACGGTGGTATTAGAGAGCACATACTAAGGATGAGCAATATGTCATCCAAGCTCAAACCAATGGATCTGGGTCTCAAGGATGAGCTCCTTATCCATCTGATTTTTGCTTCTTTGTCAAAAAAGTTTGACATCTTTGTTGTCAACTACAATATGAACCTGAGATATGGGACTTGAAAAAGTGCATAGCTATGTGTGTGCAAGGGGAAAACAGAATTAAAGCTTCACATGGTGGTTCTATCAACTATGTGAAGGACAACAAAAGAAAGAATTTCAACAGTCACTCCTCAAAGAACAAGAGAAAAGCCCCTGTCCACCAGCTTCAACAGAATAAATTTGCAGTAGACAAGGACCAGTGTCTCTATTGCAAGAAGACAAGACACTACAAAAAGGATTGTCCTTCCTATTTAAAGATGATCATGGCAAAGAAAGGTGAGAACATTATTATTTTTATAAATGAATCCCTGTATGTGCAATATTCGAAATCTACTTGGTGGATTGACTCTGGAGCAACTGTTCATGTTGCAAATTCCTTACAGAGATTTTGTTCGACGAGGACTACGCAAAAAAGAGAAAGATGCATTAAAATTACAAATAAAGTCCAAGCAGAAGTTGAAACCGTCGGTAATCTTTCATTAGAGCTAGCTGATGGTTTTACTCTTATATTTAGAGATGTTCTCTACGTACTCTCTCTACAGAGGAATTTGATTAGTGTTTAATGTTTGGATAATGATGGTTATGATTGTCATTTTGAAAATGACAAGTGTGAAATAATGTTTAATAAAGAATGTGTTGGTCTGGCATATTACAAAATGAGCTTTATTTGTTATCACTACGTGATGATGTGAATGTCGTATGCGATAATGAGAACGTTGCGTGCGAGATAAACGAATTCTCGTTCATCAATAAAAATAGAAAATGAAAAAAAACTCTAAATGCGTCGTCGAAATTATGACACTGTCGTTTAGACCATATTTCGAGGGGAGAATAGAAAGACTAGTTAAGAATGATATTCTTCCTCCACTAGAGTTCTCAGACTTAGAACAATGCAGAGAATGCATCAAAGTAAAATATGTAAAGAAAATTAA
The DNA here is from genome assembly GCA_001602295.1 of Zoysia matrella. NCBI lineage: Eukaryota > Viridiplantae > Streptophyta > Magnoliopsida > Poales > Poaceae > Zoysia > Zoysia matrella. The sequence goes on from BCLG01003202.1 coordinate 46,438, forward strand.
AAAAGATGCAAAAAGAAGCACAGGAGTTCTACAAATTATTCACATAGATATTTGTGATCCTTTTTCTGTGAAGAGTATAGATGGTTATGACTCGTTCATAACATTCACGGATAATTACTCTCGATATGGATATATTTATCCGATCAAAGAAAAAAATGAAGCTTTAGATAAATTTAAGATATTTAAGACTAAAGTTGAAACCAACGCGATTTAAAGATAAAGATAGTCTGATCCGATCATAGGGGTGAGTACTACGGTTGACATACCCCATATGGCCAAGTTTCTGGACTTTTTGTAAGGTTCTTACTGGAAAATGGCATAGTGACCCAGTATTCTACACCGGGCGAAACTCAGCAAAATAGAGTAGCTGAAAGACGTAACCGTACCCTAATGGATATGGTGCGAAGCATGATGAGCTATTCCACACTGCCATTGAGTTTGTGGATGGAGGCGTTAAAAATCGCTATTCATATTCTCAATAGAGTATCAAGTAAGTCGGTGTCCAAAACACCGTACGAATTGTGGACAGGAAGAGTTCCTTCGTTAAACCACTTACGAGTGTGGGGGAGCCCAGCTGATGTCAAAGTATTTAACCCAAACATTGGGAAGCTTGATCCTAAAACAGTAAGTTGCCATTTTATTGGCTACCCAGAAAAGTCAAAAAGTTTTTGTTTTTACTGTCTAGACAGATATACAAAGTTTGTAGAAACGAGACCCGCTGTCTTCTTACAGAGGGAGCATGGTAACTCGAGAAATTGACCTTGAAGAGAAGCGGACGTACGCGCCTACTCCGATAATTCAAGAGCCATTCTTTTTACTACCTGCTGTCGCTGCACCGACAGTGCGAGATACTGTGGTGCAAGCACATGTTATTGTTCCTCCTGTGGCAACAATGAATGGGAATGAGGAACCTGTTTTACAGGATCCAATAGAACCCATTGCCACAGGTGAGGAGGAGCAAGAACAGCCTCAAACAAAAAATATACAAAATGAAGAGGCCCCGAGGAGGTCTCAAAAAGTAAGAAGATCAGCTATTCCTAATGACTATGAAGTTTATCAGACAGAAGAATTTTAAATGGAGGATGATCCCAGCTCATTTGAAGAAGCCATGAGAAGTGAAAACTCTTCAAAATGGTTTGAGGCCATGGAAGAAAAAATGAAGTCCATGAAGGCTAATAAAGTCTGGGATTTGGAAGTAATTCCTAAAGTAGCCAAAACAGTAGGCTGTAAATAGGTCTACAAGACAAAACTCGACTCCCAAAGTAATGTAGAATGATATAAAGCACGACTCGTGGCAAAAGACTTTACTAAAAGAGAAGAGATTGATTACAATGAGACCTTTTTTTCAGTCTCATGTAAAGATTTCTTCAGAATCATAATGGCACTAGTGGCTCGTTATGATTTAGAGTTACATCAGATGGATATAAAGACAGCATTCTTCAATGAGGATTTGGAGAAAAATGTTTACATGACGCAACCGAAAGGTTTTGTCGTGGAAAGAAATGAAAGACTGGGATGTCGTCTAAAGAAATTGATTTATGAGTTAAAGCAAGTTTCAAGACAATGGTACTTGAAGTTTGACAGCACGATAAAGAAATTTGGGTTTAAAGAAAATATAGAGGACAACTGTGTTTACTCAAAGTTTAAAGATAGAAAATTTATCTTTCTAATCCTGTATGTGGATGATATCCTACTCTCTTGTAGTGACGTCAGTCTGCTACTGGAAACAAAGAAGATCTTATTCTCAAACTTTGATACGAAGGATCTTCTTTCGTTCTGAGAATCGAAATTCATCGAGATAGAAACAAAGGAGTATTTGAACTGTCACAAAAGGCATACATAGAGAAAGTCTTAAAGAAATATGTTATGAATAAATGTAGTCTATCATCTGCACCTATAGTCAAGTGCGACAGATATGGAGATTTTTAATGCCCCAGGAACCAATATGAAATCGATCAAATTAAAACGGTTCCATATGCTTCAGCTGTCGGAAGCTTACAGTATGCTCTAGTATGTACACGCTTTGACTTAGCATTTGTTACCAGGTTACTTGGTAAATTCCAGAGCAATCTTGGAATAGAGCATTAGAAATTGATAAAGAAAGTCTTGCGTTATTTGCAAAGAACAAAAGGCCTCATGATGACATACAGAAGATCAGATTCACTCCATGTAGTGGGGTACACAGATTCTGATTATGCGGGAGATGACAGAAAGTCTACATCCGGATATGTATTTACTCTCGCTGGAGGAGCTATTTCGTGGAAAAGGTCAAAGCAAACCGTCACTATATCGTTCACAATGTATGTCGAGTTTGTTGCATGTTATAAGGCTACGGAGCAGGTGAATTGGCTTAAGAAGTTCATACCCGGTTTAAAAGTGGTTGACGACATTCATGGACCACTTAAATTGTACTGCGATAATGAATCCGCAGTAACGTATGCACACAACAATAAGTCAAGTGGTGCTGCCAAACACATTGAGATAAAGTACCATGTTGTGAAAGATAAAGTTCGAGATCAAATCATAAGTCTTGAACATATAAGTACCGCAAAGATGCTAGCGGATCCGCTTACTAAAGGCTTACCACCCAAAGTATTCATTGAACATGTTACCGGCATGGGTTTAAAGAAAAGTCTGTGATTTCTGAACTAAAAGATGACCCAAATGTATAGTAACTATTTTAGAACAGAAAAATGTATTGTTGCTGTTAAATCTATCGGCGATTGATCGTGACGATGAAACAGTTCTACGCATTAATCTGTAATGGAATGAGTGAAGTTAAAAAGTATTAAAGATAAAAGTTTAAGGTGAGATCAAGGGGGAGAATGTTAAAAATTGATTTCCACCCGTTTTGGCCCAACGGCCTAAATGGGCCCTTGACCTAATCGCGCCCTGGTCGGGGCGCTCAGCCCATTATGGCTGATGGGCCCCTGTCGCCAGCGCTACAATAAATAGAGGTGGGGCCGACCGGTACTCACAATTGAGTTCGTTCGTACCGACAAACCCTAAATCCGATCTGTGAGGGGACGCTGTGTCGACGGGAAGCACCACCGCCGTCACCGCCACGACGACCGCCGTCACCGGGAGATCGACAACGTCGCCGTGACTTATACGTCACTGCCCTCGCCATCAACCGACGCTGCCCTACCGCAGAGGACCACATCGACAAAGGACAGATGGCCGGATCGTCTTCCACGACTCCAGCAACCGGATCCGAAGGTATTGACCACCTCCGAATCATAGATTTATTCCCGAACACGAAACTCTGGGATCTGCACTCGTAGATACCGCAAAAAGAAAACTACATTCATAAATCAACAGATAGTGTTTTGAGCATTTTATTAAGGGATGGATTCCAAAATACTCCTGCTGCCTGGAGACTTCCCACTTGGCAGCGCCGCTGCTCTCCCGCCTACTCTACTACAGTATGCGGTGTGCGTCACTGTTACAACAACGCACTGCTACTGCTACTCCCCTGCTGCTCACGTCGGCTACACGTCGAGCTCCACTCCATTCGCCGACACTGCACATCTTCTTTCTTCGCGCCACTATACCACCATCATTTCTCTCCGCTCCGCTCGCACCGGCGCGCCATGAGGCGACGCAGGTGGGCGCCCCTCGCCACGGCATGCCTTGCACTCCTCGTCCTCCTGGTCGCTGCCGGGCCGATGCTGGCTGATGCGGTCCATCATCGCCCGGCGCCGCCGAAAGGTGACGGCGGCCGTATGGTCGCCTTCGACGCCGCCGCCGGCATCGCGCTGTGCAAGAAGCAAAGCCGCGAAGCCAGTGGCGCCTCCGCGCCCGCCTCGTGCGTGGGCTCGCCGGATGACGACCGGGTCGTGCCGACCGGCGCGAACCCTTTGCATAACAGGTGAGAGTAGATTAGCTAGCTAGGGGCTGGGGGGTGGGGGAGGGGGCAGAGATAGTAGGATGACCATTCTAATTAATCTTAGGGCTCGCGTGTGATCAGTCGCCAGCGAGGCCTCGTTTGGAACGCGCGAAACATCTAGTCGCGCAATGTTTGGATCGATTCCCTTGTGAAATTCCTACGGGGATCGTTGATGTTTGCATCTCGCGTTCCAAATGATGCCTCACTTGCCTTGCATTAGTGGGTCTTCTTCTCTGTGTTCAGCGTAGCGTAGGTTAGCACCTGGGTGATCAACTGAGAAGTGATATATTTAGACCTTGGAAGAAAATATTTTGTTCGATGATTCCACATGTGAAACATCACATTCTGTTTAATTTGTGTAGCTTGGTGCCCTGCTTGCTTTTGTTTCTCTCCCAGCGACAAGAATTTGTCTGGCTCAATCGGACTCTTTCTCATCTGTCTATTCGAGGAGTCACTCTTCTGATTCCACATCCGCATGAGGAAGGTTCCTCGTCAGTTGGCAGGAACAAGGGTCAAACCAGCCCATAAAGCTTTATAAAAGTATAGAAGCTGGATTTGATCTTTTCCTGCCAAATAAAACATATGCTTCTCTTTGAAATGATGTGATTTGATCTATAGAAGACCTTCGACCACCGATTCATAGAAAGGAGCAAGACTAGTGTTTTCTCGAAGGAAACGGCTTTATTAGAAAAAGTTGAAGGAAAAAGCACGAACAGTGACATACAAAACGATAGGGGGAAAGGAAAAGGATAAGGGCATGACTACTGGTGTTGCAAGGCCCAGGATTTCTCGTTCATGCTTCAGAGTTCACTCGAGCCGAGAGGATGGGCACAGAAGTGACTCATCCCTTGGAGTAGCTTCTCCAGTTTGACAGTAAAGCAGTAAAAAGAAGCCAGTGTTCCTTCTTTCCCTCAAAAGAGAAAAAACTGTTTTCATTCCAACCAGCTTTTGCTACAAAGAAGTTGTCATCGACTCCTCTCCATGTCAGCAAGATTAAAAAGTAGCGCGCAGTGAGAATTAGAACCCAAAGCCTGAATCTTTGGAGGGGGTCATGCTAGATGCAATCCTGCATGCATGCGTTCCTTGGTGCCAGTTTAATCTTTTATCATGGCACTTTATTTAAGCTTAATTAGAAATCCACTTCAATACATAGTAGTCTGAACAGAACAAAGTAGACAACAACTTTGCTTGAAAGAACTGAAACAAGGAAAATATCGATTCAAAGAAAAGGGCATAGAATTTTTTTTCTTTGGAAATATGAATCATACAATGTATGGATGCGTACCATCAAGAACATTGGTCAGTAAAAGCACTTTCCTAATTATTAGAGAACGTAACCTTGTTGAGTACTGCGTACGAGTACACTAAAGGTGTAGTGTTCGTGTTTTAGTAATTAACCTTAATCTTGCATGTATCTAAGTAAATAAGACCTTTAGACCAATAATAATGACCAGCCTTCCTCTATATACAAAGAAAAAAGACAGAGAAACAAAACTCTGTCTTGAATTCCATTCGTGCATGGTCGTGATCAGTATTATCTCTAGGTCATCAGTCACGCCACGTCGCCGGCAACTGCAACCATCTTGTCGCAGCAGTAGGGGCAGACGACGCTGACCGCGGCGGCCGGTAGCCTAGCCGCAGACACAGCCCGGAGCTCGTCGAGGTCGCGCCGGAGGCGCTCGTTCTCGTCGGTGAGGCGGTCGCGCCAGCGGCGGAGCAGCTTGCAGTCCACCTCCGTTTTCTTGAGCTTCGTCCGGGCCCTCCTGTTCTGGAACCACACCTGCACCTGACGAGCGCTCAGCCCAGCGCGCCGCGCCAGCTCCTGCTTCTGAGCCTGAAACGGAATTAAGTTGCATGTGAATACATAACAGAAATGAAGAAATCTAGTAGCTAGTAAATACAGATGCAGTTTTGTTAATTGAAAGGAGCACATACATGAGTGAGGATATTGTGGGCGCGGAAGCTGTCCTCAAGCAGCGCGGCCTGCGCGCTGGTGAGCCGGAGCTTCTTCCTCGAACCGCCATCGCTCGGGATCCTCTGGCGATCACCGTTGTCCTCCTCGGAGGACTGCAACGTCCTGATGGCCTTCTTGTTCTGCCTACCGCCACCCGCAGCATCGATATCCCCACTAGCAACGCCACCGCACTCTGCTCTCCTCTTCCTGCCCGCCACCGGCGCCCTCGTCGTCTCCCGGTGACCAAGGCTACCGTCGCCGCCATGGTCCTGCTCCTGCGGCGAGATGATCAGCTCGCCGAACAACCGCAGACTCTGCGGCGGCGGCGTTGCCCGGCTGGTCTCCCCGATCTCAAGGGACAGCCGCGTGTCGAACTCCGCCGAGCACTCCTCCATGCTGCTCCTGCTGCCGGCGGTGGTGAGGCTGGACATAGCGGTGGATCGATCAGCGAATTGAAACAAACCTCTGAGTCTCTGAGTACCGATCGAGCTGGGTGGCGGACTGGCGGCCAGTGGTCGCGCAGCCTCGACGAGCTTAGTTTGAGGTCTTGAGGAGCCTTGTGCTGTGAAGGGCGGGTTTTATAGGGCGGCATGCCGCGCGCAACCTGACGGGCGCGCGGACACGGTCACTCGCGGGTTACACAATTCGACCGGTTTTTTTTTTTCAATCTTCTGTGGCTTCTTGGTCAAGAGACCAATTAAGCTGCTGTTCGTGTTGGGAAACCGTCGACAATTTATCCGGTGTGAATAAGAGGCTTTGAATTCCCTCGACCGGTTTCATTATGCATGCATGATGCATGCATCGATCGATCGATGAGAGTAACCAGTAACGACGGGACAGTCAAAAGCTTTCACCGCACTGTAAATTTGGGTGTGATTTTTTCAAGATATCAATCGTCAGGGCAAACGTCCCTGAGAAAGAAATCAAGGAGGCATTAAAAATTCACGGGGGAATAAAGAAAATAAAAAAGATCAAGTGCAATGGTGCATCATCATCGCACTGGTTGACCAAGTTGAAGCAAGCAGGTCGTACGCTGGATCGAGTGTGCGCCTGGTAGGTAGGATCATCCGAGGAGGCTGCTTCCAGCCTTCCACGATCCGCCGTAGTACGATCGATTAGTAGTGGTTTTGTAACGGCGCTGCTGACCTGGCGTGCATGCAAGGTCGCATATGTTTGAATGGATAATCCTTTGGTGACACGTGGCTTGATCGAGTCATCAATTTACAATTAGCAGTACTCATTAGGAATAGGCCCTTCACCAGGACAATTTGACCGTCGTTACTTGTTAGTACTGCATTACGTTTGTAGTCATATTACTACCATTTCAAATGAAACCATCATTGGCTCGTCTTACTTTGTGCTGGGTCGTTTGCCCCAATCGTGTAATGATACTCCTACGCTTGCACCGTGCGACTTACGCCGGCTACTCTCGGTCGCGCGGAACCCATTCCGCGCGTACGTGACGCCACGCGTGCGGAAACTGCATGTCGTATGCACGCATGACCCTATCTATTGCTCCACCTGTTATTAAGGTATTATCGTTAAATAATTTTTTGTTTGATAATTATTTTTATAAAAAAAGAGTGAGTACGTACCTTGGCGGTACGAGTTGATTAATGGCTGAGACTTGCCGCCGTCTCCGTTGACGCGGCAAGCTAGCCTCGACATATGCGTTTGCCATGCTAAAGAAAGATCGAGAACGTGTCAACGGTGGCCATTTTACGATATTTGTGGTATACAAAGTGGTCGCTCTGCTATGCAAATGCGAATAATGCATGGTGAATGTGCACATCAGCATACTATATACGCAATCGTCTGTAAGACCGGATCGAGTCGGACCCGTTCGCTCTCGATCGACCGAGCGATTTAGTAATAATTTATCACGGCATGTACGTTTTTCTTCTGATGCTGATATATATAGTATACATGTAAATGGATAAAGTTTTCCTAGAAACAAGTATAGTACGTTTAGTGGAACTTGTTCTCCAATTACTAGCAGGCTAAAAGCAAAAGGGAGTTGACTGAAGCGAGCCAAAAACAGAAAAAACTATAGTATCTGATGATCCTTTAAGTTGCTGACCGTATCTTCTGTCGAACAGTTCAAATTGAGTAGAGAAAAGGTCCCAATGTTCGCGAAAAGTGATGGTAGATCGGTGTGAAATGATTTGGAAAGAGAGGATCCAGGGCCGTTAATTTCAACCATATATCGTCAGAACTCGACACACAAATCATGCATGCATTGAGGGGAGGGCACAGCAAAAACGGAGCTACGGGAGGAGAGACGGTGACCAAGTCCGTCTTGCCAAACGCAACGGCTGAATTGGACGCATGCATGCCTTGGCGCCAAAGTACGTACTACTACGATTCGTACAGAGATCTCAAGTGCTGAACCACACGGCACGAGGGTGTGCACGTGCCCTCGACCTTTTGGAAACGGTACGGGCCCCCGGATCGTGGCCGTATGAGATTGTGCGGATTGGCGCCTTAACTATCTCTACCATCTTAAAAGCGCGAGTTCGTGGTCCGGGGCGTCTCGTCGCCTCGCACGCGCCCCGGCAGGTGGGCCCGGCTTGCTGGCACCCCCCGGCCTCCGATGCAACGAGCGCCGCCGCCCAAGCCTGCCTCCCGCCCCCTCGGCGAGCACGAGGTCTCGCGCACCCCCACCTCCACCCCAAATTCAAGCCCACCGCCTTCCCTCCCCGCCTCTCCGTCCACTCTCGAGCAAGCTCAGAACAGCGAGTTCTTGCTCGGATTCGAAAGCAGCGTCCGCAGGAGGAGGAGGAGGAGGCCAAGGCCGGCGTCTGGAAGACATTCAAGACCTTCGTCACCGGCGGACCGTCAAGACCTTCTTCACTGGCGGGGCCTCCGGGATGCTCGCCACCTGCGTCATCGAGCTGTCGGTCAAGGTGAACCCGAGCCTGCACGTCGCTAATTGGTGTCTCATCTTTCTGGCCGTGGATGGGATTTGCTGATGTGTAGTTGAGGGAGGGAGGGTACGACCAAGAAAACTACAAAGCTTGGAATCAATACCTAGGGGGTCATAAGAGGAGAATTGGCAATGGCCTATTGAAAGGTTGAGGAGTTATCCAAAGAAGGAGGATTGAGCGGCTGGGGAGATGATTGGCAATGCAGGGACCAGTTCAGTACTAAGCCTTAACAAAGGTTTGCACATGAGACCAATGGAAACAGGTGGATTTCGTCTCATCATTCTTCATCAAAGAATTACGATTTCAATTCATGGGATGGTGAAGTCAAGAAGGATTAACCAGCGAAATCACACGAGTAGTGACTCCTAGGCTGAATGGGGCGATGGTAAAGATGACAGTTTTGATAGTACTGGATGATTGAGCTATTCAAAGTAAACATGCTGTTACACGATTACATTGACGGCTAAACATATGGCTAGCATATTGGTTGGTGGTGATGATAGGGTAAAGAGAAAAGGCTTTCCTTAGGTGATGCAGAGCTGCATTGATTTTCATACCATTCTTAGAATCTGAATTTCACATTTTAGAGTGACAATAGTATTTTGTGCTGATTGCAGCGCTCCTGATCCCAAATGGGTGTAAATACTCTCAACGTCA
>BCLG01003203.1:0-18020 GCA_001602295.1 Zoysia matrella
CTTAGCAATGCTCACTAAAACTACTCAAAATATGAAAACGGAGGGCGCGAGATTTCACCTTCGAGGTGCATATAACCTCCCTAAGGTGGATGTTCATCCACGTGTCGCAGTTCACCAGATGCCCGTTGTACGTTTCTCCATTCTTCAGCTCCACGAGCTGAGATCGCAAAAGACTAAACGATTAGAACCAACAGAGCGAGCCCAGACCAAGAATCGCGCACCAAAAGCAGCAACGAAGACTGAACCGAGGCGCCGGGATCTTACCATGGGATGCCCCTGGGCGGTCTTGAGGAGCGAGAGGGGAAGCTGCAAAAGAACAAAAACCGAATCGGATACGCCGACCAGATAACATCGCAGCTCTGGGGACTGAAAGGGGAAGGGAAGGGAAGGGAGGGAGGGGAGGAGGAGAGGCGCACCATCTTCCGCTAGATCCGGGGGTCGAGAACGTCGGATCGCCGGAGGGAGGCGGCGTCGAGAGGGCGCTAAACCCTAAGCCTATTCGCAACTATTCGCGGCGAAAAAGGGGGAGGAGGAAGAGCTTGCGAGACGCTGAGTTTGACTGTTTGAGTAGAGAGAAAACACCCAACCCAACCAACGAGTTTTGCTGGAGATTAGCGTCAGTTTCATTTCCTCTCTCCGTTTTTAAATTATTTTTTTAAATTATTGATTGATTTTAAACATTAATTTTAACCATTCGTTTTATTTTAAAAAGTAATTTAAATATGTAAAATTAGAATTCATAGTTTTAACTATTTTGATAATAAAGCAAATTATAAAAAAATATATAATATTGATCAAATTTTTTTTAATAGAAAGAATAATCAAAGTTGATTTCCAAAGCATCCGTGTCAAATGTAAACTGAGGGAGTCAATAAACAAATCGAGCGTCTCCGAAGGAACTAAAAATCTGGTTCTGCATAAAAAAATAATGTTATTTGAAAGGCAGGAGTTTTATAGAAAATTTTCATAAATTTTATAATAATCAATTTAATTTTAAAGGAAAAATATAGTAAGATGCACAACTGCATGTCACTGTGACTCCGAGTACCACGGGCCGTGTTAAAAATCGCAGGCTTCGGGATGGCCCTTTAAACATGGCCCAGTTCGGCCCAGTATTTCTTTTTTTTTTATCAAACATCCAGAAATTTGGCCTGCCAAACCTTCATGGGAAGTATTATACGGTGTAGTACATCGGAAGAGAATACGCGTCCAGTCCACTGCGCGATGCACGAGCCTCAACGGGATAAACACGGTCACAGCCTAAGCCCCTGCCTGTTTGTTTCGACTTTCGACTTGGTTTCCTGGGATCCTGGGTTCTAACTTGAGCCTTTCAAGACGACGATGCCGTCGCCGTTGAGATGCGCGCGACCTACTCCCGCTTGCGCGGGACGCCGGCGGTCACGGGGCTGCTTGATCACTGTGCAGAGGCCGAGGCCGGCACAAAAACAGAGGAGCCGTGTGGTCGGTGTTCCACAAACACCGTCCACGCCCATGAACCGGGCCAGCACCACAGCGCCGACGCATGCCGTTCCTGCCGCTGCTCGCCGTCGTCCGGATCCGCAGTGAGCCTGTGCAGGCTGCAGCTCCTGCCGGCGATATAGCGACGACGAGGCCGACCGTCGCGCCGCGACCCATGCAGGCTGCTCTGAGAGACTCAGACGGCGCGCCGATGCATATGCCGTTCGGCGGCTCCGGCGACTTCAGGGCGACGCGCGTGTCGTTGCACGCGCACTGCCCGGCCTCTAGGGCCACGAGCAAACGGGTTGCGTATGAGATGGCCCTTGCTCAGCCGAAGCTCGTCGAAGGGAAGGATCTACGGGCCACTTCAAATTGTCGTCGTTTCACACATGAAAATTGATCTAGAAATGAACTGCTGCTCATGTCCGAACGACACCAACAAAAAACAGAGGAGTATGCCTTTTTCAAGAATTTTTTTTGAAGAAAAAAGAAAGGTAAAATACTTTCATGTTCTCATGCCATTAAAGTTCCCAGGTTCACTGACTCCACATAGGATGAAAAATGACAGCCCAACCAGTCGGTGGCATCACCCAACTGCTAATAAGTTTAATCCGTTTGAATTGATCTCAGACAGGGTCGTTTTCCCTTTTGAGTCCGAGGACGACTAAAGACTGCCCACCACGGTGCCCGGTCTGATCCGAATCACCCTCTCACACAACATAATATGAAAAAAGGTCGGTAAATATGATCCTCGGACAAGACAGCTCAACTCGATCGAATTGACATTTCTTTCGCGACAAGCCTTCAAGGAATTTGGCCTGTGCCAAGTGCTCATAGTTAGCAGTAGTACTTTCTTCTTCAGTGCAAGGCAATCAAGAAAAGAAAATGCTGCAAAGAAAACCCAATAATATATCCAAGAAGCAACTCAAAGACATTGCAGAATCAGTGGCTGAAAAAACTGAGACAGCACAAACACATAGTAAGCTTAATTGATTTGACCTTCACTCATCAGGTTCAGGTAAACGAGAACAGAGCACACGTCCGCTGCACAATCCATGACTAGCCTCAACCGCAGGGTTGACGACCAACGTACTACTACACATGATAAATACTCCATGATTCTCTCGAACTCCTTGATCGAACATCACCGTCAAGCAGCAGCAGCACGATTAACCAGCCAAAGCAGGCCTGGTTAATCGCAGCGCGCGGTGATTAACTGATCATCCTAGCTCCTGCACTGGGTGATGGCGCTGCACCCGCGCGAGTACGGGTTGGCCTCGGCGCCGGGCTGGCAGTTGTAGTAGGACGCCCCGCGCTGCGAGCACGGCACGCTGTCCCTGCGCAGCACGTCGTAGCTGATGTACCCCGACCCGCCCTGCAGCACCCGGCGCTTGCTCCCGCCGGTGACCATCCCGGCCACGTCGCCCTCCTCCTCGGCGTCCACGTCCAGGTCCTCCATGCACTCGCCCACCGTGCCCCGGCACGTCCGCCCGCCGCCGCGCCGCATCAGCACCACTAGGTCGCCGCCGCCCTTCGTGGCCGTGAGCGCCGACGCCGTCGAGACCAAGGACGTGGTAACAGCCAGGAGGAGGAGGAGGAGGAGGAGGAGGGCGAGGGCGGGAGCGCGGAAAGGCTGCGACGCCATCGTGAATAACAGAAAGGTGTGGTTTGGTCTGGTGCGGTGCGGGAGAGCGAGGTGGCGAGGGGAGGGGCAGGGGGGGTTATATCGCCAGTGATGCCGGGAGCGACGGCAGTAGGTGACGCGAGGACCTGATGGCAAAGAGAGGATCAGGAGTGAGATGGCGCGTCGGCGTCGGTGCGGCGCTGTGGACGCGCGGGACAGCGACCGTCGGTTGGTCTCCATCAACCGGGGACGCCGTGCGTCGAGCCGATCATTGCGCCCGCTGGTGGTGGTGGCGCGTCGTCTGAAGCAAGCATGACGCATACGGATTCGGACCCGTCGATTCGCTCCGTTGCACACGCACGAATATCATACTGCGCGAACGAACCGACGTCTCGATGCGCAGCGTCGATGGGCGACGGCCCTGGCGGTCGCCGGGGGTGCCAGCAGCTGGAAGCCTGGAACGGCGTCCGTCGTCGGAGCGACCAAGCGCTCGGGACAGGCGATACGGTTCTAACTCTACGACAGCGCGTCAGGCTAGTACAAGCTTAATCAAACTGTCCTCTCCCATCCCATGCGTCCTGTACGCCGGAGGACGATTGGTGCACGACGGGGACGGTACTAGCGTGAGGTTTCTTCAAGGAAACGCTGCCTCCTTGCCCAATTACCCACATGAACGAACAGTCCGTCCGTCCCGATCCAATTATCCAGCGCGCTTTTTGTCTGCCTGCCCGTGTTTCAGATTCAACGAAACAGTACCGCGACCTCTGCTCTGTTCTGGCCCCATTCCCTTGACGCCGCGATCACCACGGGACGGGGACCGACTCCGTGACAGCGAAGCCGATTAGCCGCGGGAGTACTTCGTGCTCCTCGGCAATCTCACGACACGACCAAGGGCCAGGCCCCCATCCAAGCGAGTGATCCAGCAGGCTCCGAGGCGTCCACGCCGAGGTCGTCAGGGTTCTGGGCAGATTCGACCGACGCCGCTCCACGGCTCCAGCAACCCGATCGTTGTCGTCTGATCAGGAGGCGTACATGGAACGGGTCCAAGGCACGGCGTCAACAACCGGCGAAGACCCCGAAGAAATCGCCATATGTTCACTTGCGCACGGCTGGGTTCTTCCTGCAGGCGATCGTCGAGCTGACCGATTCTGACGGACGACCAACATCCTTTCCGTAACCTGTTCTGCTCCGGCAGTCCACACACGGGCGCGGCCGGGTGTCGCGATCGCACATACGGTCAACGCGACAGAACTGTATTATTGTGATGTGCTACTAGTATATTTTTTAGAAAATGGAAGGGTGACTGGTAGTATCCTCGCAAACAAAATGAAAAGAAGGCAATTGATAGGAGAAGCATCTGGTCAAGAGGGCTGTATCCGTGTCCGGGGTCGGCCATTTTCAGTTGGATGGTGCCGCTACGCTTGTATTTTTTCAGTTTTAAAATATTCACATCATTAATTTTTAACATCAATTTTAACTTTTTGTTTTATTAAAAAAAATTATTTAAATATATAAAATTTTATTATTATTTAGTTTATTATTAATAAAATTTAAATTATAATTAATAATTTTACATATTTATATAAATTTTTTAAATAAAATAAATAGTTAAAATTGATGTCAATAATTTAAAATCGAACGAGTAAAAGACACCAGCAATGCAATTCAACTGTCGCCAACGATCCATGCTTGGCGCGTCCTCATGACGCCATCCCTGCGAACCTAGGGACCTGCTTAGCCGGCTGACATGAAGCATCAGTGGTGGTTTGGTGCCTGTCTGATCATTCAATACGCCTCCATCGTTCACTTGTAATTGTCATTATAGGATTCACATTTCATCGAACGATTAATATTATACTTTTAATACATCTCTATATCTCCCCTAATTGTTTTCTATGTAACATATTTTTTTCAATTGTTATATATTATTACGTCTAGAGCCAAACTAAAAATTGAGCAGAACCATTTTTCTCTTTTTCAGCCGACAGATGTGTGATCCGCAAACATCACCGTATATACCGTCTCTTTTTATTTATTGAAGGCATGCCTGATCTACTAGCCGTCAGGTTGACATTTGTTTCCCTTTTGGTTGTACAATAAAAATTCATATTTCATGATATGTTTATTTGTAGTTTATTTGGACTCGGTTTCAGAAATGCGGATGGTGAACTGTTTCTTTCTGAAACTGCTCTCGTTGTAACAACCCACGGAGGTTGTTGGTCCATGGGCCTTGTTTGAATCTTACTCCTATCATGGACTGTGGCAGAAGTACCTGCTTGTGGTGGGCTGATAATAAAATATCGAATCGTGGGCTGAATTCTAAGAAGGCACTCCCAGGCCGGCCCTGAGCCTGGTCCGAACACTTCAAGCCCGTTGCTGAACAGGCCACATTCCAACTGGATGTGCTTAGCCCTTGTAACGTTCAGTGCGCTGACTGTTTGTTTGGGTAAGCCAGCCATCACCGTGACTCCGTCTGTGAAAACGACGAAGAGCGACCAGTGTCAGCCGGCTCAATGCAAAATCGCGCCACGCCACGAGGGCTTTGAAGCTGCCTCCGACGCTAGCAGCGTCGCCGTCGTCGCCGCTCGACCAGCAATGCCGTGCTTGACACTGCACCGGCAGCCGGGGCTCTACGCCCGGGTATCGCAGCATCCGGCCATCAGCAGAGCGGCAAACATGAACTTGCAGCAAAGCGATTCTGCTTCTACTAGCTAGATAAGGAGTTTTCAAGAACTTTATTATCTGACAAGCAAAGGAAAGATGAAGCTGGGCAAAAGTCACACGAGAGAACTTTACAGCGTATCGAGAGCCAACAATTTAATCTTACAGCAGCAACACTCCTGAATCCAATCAAAACCATATGCATGCACATCATGCAGAGAGGCAGAATACACCACAAACCATGATCCATGCTCACTTCTCTGCTACCCACATATGCACACCCAAAACTCTGTTAACGACATCGGAATAAAATAAAAAACATAGCTATATGTAGTGGTAGTAGTAACAACCTCACTGACGAACGATGACAATCAGTCACAGCACTGGTTACTGAAACACTCACAGATGTCACACTAACAACAAGCTCGATCATCATCATAGATATATCGATGATAATCACACACAAACATGTGCTTAATACTGATGATGCTCTGATCATCATAGAGACCTCTTCAGACGTCGACGACCCTGAAGGCATCCCTGTTCTTGACGACGATGTCGTACATGTGGACGGAGGAGAACCTGGTGAAGTCGGCGGGGAGGGAGATGAGGTCGAGCGCGCCGCGCTTGTGGAACTGATACAGCGCCGGGTCCTCGTAGTAGCGCTCCCACCCCAGCGCCCGCAGCTCCGACTCCAGCTGCGCGTACGACCGCACCTCCTGCCCGCTCGGCGTGTGCACGAGCGCCTTCCGCTTCCGCACCGCCCCGCCGCCGGCCTCCGACGCCGCAGCGTTCTCCACGAGACGGACCACGCCGTTCTTGAACACCCACACTCCCGACATGGTGGTCCTCGATTCAGCTTCTCCTGATCAACTGATCAGCTTATCGATCCTCTCTGTTAATTCCTCGTTGCACAGGCGGCTGGCTATTAGTTGCTTGGTGTGCGAGAATGATGACGCGTGTTCTTGAGGGAGCGAGAGAGAGAGATGGTTGTTGCTGGAGATGGATGAAGCAAGGGGGAGGAAGATCAGGGGGTATATATAGGGCACATGGACTGAAGAAGCTGGCCAAAGTGATCTAGCTACAGACATATTGATGGTGTGGGGTAGAGGAGACAAGGATGTGCGAGACAAGCCATACATATGTTAGTAGTATGTGAATACTACTAGTAGCTTGTAGATACCATGCATGATGCCGATATAATGGATGAGGCAAAGGGCAAACAAAAGGTAGTGTTGATAGGGTACGTAAGAGAGAGAGAGAGAGAGAGAGAGAGAGAGAGAGAGAGAGAGAGAGAGAGTGTTGAGTGTGGGGTCATGGTTAGGTTAGGTCAGGCGAAGATGCTATTTCGAGGTGTGTAGCGGATTAAAGTGATCGAGAAAGAGAAGAGAATGAAGCTGGATTAATTGAACTTGAGTGCGCGCGGGAGAATATATGTATATGTAATGTATATCTGACGGTGCGTTAGTTAAGGATTCGCGCTTGCTTGGATTCCCTAACAATTCGCTTGATAAGGAAGAAATTAAGATACACACGGCACTGCACCCGTGATGAAATGTGCCTTTGATAACTAGTGCAGTTCGTCGTCCAATATCATCCAAATGTGTAGGAGCACATTAGTATACTTGTATAAACAATAACCAGAAGACAGCAATATATGCTAACATGTCTGATTGGAGGATGATAGTGCTGTGCTTGCAATATCATGCATACATCTTGAAAATATGATGTTCATAAATATTTCAAATAAAGGTGACAGATTAATTAGTATGGGATCAAATGAGGTTTCACCACTTGCCATGCTGCCATTGTGACACCTCGAGAAACCAAAACCAAAAACAAAAAAAAAAGGAAAAGGATATAATTTGCTTGGCCTTCAAGGGGATGATAGACAGATGGGGAGATCTAGCCAATACTGTTAGTTTATCCTTAATAAATAAATTTATCTTTATGGCACATAGATAAGTATTCCATCCCTAGCTTTATTCATGAGAAAA
Source organism: Zoysia matrella (assembly GCA_001602295.1). Classification (NCBI taxonomy): domain Eukaryota; kingdom Viridiplantae; phylum Streptophyta; class Magnoliopsida; order Poales; family Poaceae; genus Zoysia; species Zoysia matrella. The sequence continues at coordinate 7,741 of BCLG01003203.1, forward strand.
CTGTGTGTTGTGTGCGCAGAATCCTACTAACCTTTTCCCCGAAAAGAAAACAAAAAGGTCCTATATATTCTATAGGGGAATACGATTCACTTAGCCATCACACAATTAAGAGAATTTGAGCTGTAAGTGCTCATCCTTGGAACAATATCATTTTATTTTTTTACTGAAAGGGAATTTGATCGATTGAGATCGTCTTTATCTGGAACAAAATTGATGCTCGTTCTGATCGGTGTCAAGTATATTTTTGGTGTACGGTTCGAACAATGCAGGATGGAATTGATCTTTGCTTTTATATTGACAAGCTAGCTAGAGCATCTACAAAGAGAGATTTTGGCTTATCTCAGTACGTTTCTTAATTGCCTACGTGTGCGATGCACACATATGGCTCCTTTAGTTCCCTGGACAATGGCGTATACATGGGACTGATAAATTGGACGGCTGGAGATGGTTTGGCTGCATACATATAGTACGATAGATCGAGATGATTAGCGCCGCAAAAAAAAAATGTTTCTGAGTTACAAAGTCGACCGCTTTCCAAATTATATAAGCCACTCTCAAAAAAGGTTCTCGTTAATCTTCCCTCTGAATCTACAACGCGTAGCATTACTAATAGTTGTGCGCTTTGTGTAACTATTCATGATGTCCTACCTAAACCATCATGCATGCTGGCGAATTTATGCTATAATGCGTGAGGCTCTAGTTTAATATGTACACCCATCATTTTTCCTTTTTGTCTGTAACTCATATTTTGCCATTTGTCAAAAAGTTGGCTTGACATTTCTGTGAAGGAACATATGATACCAGAAGAGTTTATACAGAAAATGATACTGTGCCCTAATATATACAAAAGCTATATATTTGTCTGATGCCTAGGGGTGATAAAAGGGTTCGGTCTGCGGATTATTTCACAAATTCATTCGGCTCTTATTAAACTTTAGTTAAAAATAAATAGAAATTGAGCCCAATGCTAATCCGATCTGACCTTCACTATATTTAGTTCATTTTTTCGCCCGTTTTCACCCCTAGTGATGCCAAATGGGTGAAGAAGATTGTCTGATATTTTGGAACAAGATTAATTTGAAAATAATCAGATAATACTGAGCTCGCTAATGTCCACTATGGACCATAAATTAAGATTTTCAATCTAAAACGGAGTGACCATTAATTGAAATCATAACTTGTTAGTTATTGCATAAAATCTTGCAAAAAATAATGCAAATTTAAGCCCCCCCCCCCCCTCTTCTGAATTGATGGCGGACATGCATTTTACAGTGGTGTGAAAGGAAGGGAAACCCTCGGACATGACTGGGTGCATACGTATACTAAGCTGATCAACTTGTGAATGGCACTTTACGTCACTGAGCTGGCCGGCATGCAAGCACGCAGTTATCATCCATCACAGCCAGCTAGCGTTACTTGCGCCCGAGAAATTCTAGATGGGGAATCATATTCGATGGATGTTACGCGTATATTGCATACGCTGTACACACGCAGACACACACAAATATATATATATATATATATATTCCTGATCGATGCATGGGCTGATGAGGTGCCTAACTAGTCTTGACAAGTTGATCGAACACGTGCTGATGAGTAGTCTGAGCGGGCGGCCGCCAGCAATAACACATTATTCCTGATCGATGCATGGGCTATCTCTCGTCGAAATATTCTTCCTTTCAAGTTTCATGTTTTGCAGCAGATCGAATATGTACATAAACGGGTGGCGTTACCTAACAGTACAGCCGAGGTTCATGGATAATCTGGTTAATGACTGGTGGCTATTGATGACTAGGATGCACGGCGCCGCAAGTTACTGCTCTCCAATCAAAGCTTAAGATGCTAAACATTTTGTTCAAACCGTGACTTGTCCACGTACATTTTCACACCACGTTTTGACGACGAACGATTATATTCCATCGTGCCAGCTAATTAAAGTTGCCCGTAGCTAAAGTTGAACCGTCTCCTCCTCATTAGTTTCAGAATAAAACCTAGTTTCAACCACTTAATTTCTCCTATAATTAAACTCGGATCAATCCCACATTGATTTCGTAGTTTGAACCGCTTGATTTCTCCTATAAACTTTGAATCCCATTTGAATCTCTGCAAAACGGGTTACACTTGGAGCCTGGGTTAGCTTGGTGAATTCTACATCTAATTACCACTCAGTTACCCAAAACCTGCAGATGTGCGTGCAATACTGCGTGCTCTCAGAATCAATAGCTCGCGAGCACCTGATTCCTACTGATGATATCGATGCCCAGGACGGATAACTAATCATCTTACCGTCGTGGAAACTGCTATCCGACGTCGAGAATATATGGCGATCTCGAACACGTCCGATCGAGAAGATTTGGTGCGCGTCACTGCTTCACGTGTGCGCTTAATCCGCCTACAAAATCTTATGCTCTACGTACCATACCACGAAGCTTCTTGTGATCAAAGAGCTTGACGTCCATGCATGGAATTTGAGTCGGACGTGTGAGCAGAGCGTCAACAGCCTTTAGTTCGACCTGGACAGTACGCTATTTATGTGCGTCAACTTTCATTCGTGTCGATCACTTGTAAGATCGATCCATCTGCCAGGCATCGATTCGAAGAACAAATCGAACCAATAGTTCCTTTCAAGGAGGGGGAGGAAAGATGTGACACCGTGGATGCTCCAGCAGTTCATAATTCATATCGACATGTTAGCGCTCAACCTGTAGCAGAGGGCACTTTCCAGGAAACAGCGATGCACAGAAGTTGCGCAATTTAAATCACAACAGATTCAAATTTCTGGACGCGAACGAGCACAAATATATAGTTTGAGCGATTAAGTTCAGGTTCCGAGTGTGCCATCACAATTATCCTTGTTCACATTATTATGAATATACATTTTGCAGAAAGGGATGTACATATACATAGATAAGAATATAAGATGATGACAATAACAGAAGATTTGGTTGTACGACATAATAAAATGGTGGTATCCGGTTAATGTAAATGTCAGGATCCTCTCCCTTGTCTCATTTATTGAGGTGTCCTCGTGGCAAAGGTGGTAGGAGTACCGTTGTATCCTTGTCCGTGCCTGTGCTATGTCAGCTGCATACTTATTCACAATTCATGGGTGGGTCTAAGTAAAAGATGGCGATGTGGTATGGAACCGGAACAAAAAGGAATCCGGGACCTCATTTCACCTTGCTGAAGATCCATCTTCATGACTGAAAAGGAGACTACACCTCTCCTACGTGGCTTGTCATGATGCTTGCATGCCAGTTGCAGTAGCAGCTGGAGAGCGGATAAGTGTGTGTGGAGCATAAACCTTCGATGCGGATCCAGCATGTCCATGTGTGGTTCCATGCAATGCTGGCTGGTTCGCTGGGGACTCTTTGGTTACAGTGTATTGTGGCCGAAGATCAGAGGGTGATCCAGCCATGGGAGCAACAGGGAAACTGAGAGGGTACGGAGCAACTGGCACATCAGCAAGAGATGACACTGAAGGACTATAGCTTAGAGAACCCATGGGGTGATCAAATTTGCATGTTGGTCCAAATTTGCAAAAACCATGCTGTGCGTAGTAAGCACAACGCTGAGAACCCTGCAAAATTAAGATAACCTTTAGACGAACATGCACCACCATGCAAAAACAAGAAAAAAAAAAGGCCAGCACAAACTCATTTCCTACCTCACTTATCTACATTAATGTTCTCAATGAAACCATGTTGCAATATTACAAATTCAAAGCTGCACAAGACTCCTCTCTATTACTAGTATATCGCTTGCAGCCATAATGAAAATTTAAAGGCGCATGAACATAGAATCATAGATTATCCTTTGCCAAGATAAATTCAAAGAAAATATATCGCAGACTGCATAAAAGAACAAGTATAACACAACTCTAATCATATCCATTGCAAGGTTCAAAAAAAAAAAGGAAAAAAAGGAAGCTAATGATTGATCCAATCTTCAGTCAGTTTCTTCCTACCAGCATGTTTCCAATGTCACGGGGGAAAGAGTTTTATGCACCCAAATTTTAGAAAGAATTTAATATAAGTATCTAACTTCTATCATCCACATAAATAGATAGCAGTTCTCCCTCAACAAAAAATGCATGTATGCTTCTACTTAACAAAACTCTTGCGCTCCTCAAAAATTTACAAGAAGCCTTACACTAGTTAGCTTTCCAGCATATTAGCGCAACAAAACCAGAGGATTACAAAACTTGTCATATGCATCAGAAAATAAATCACATGATATCAGGAGTCCCCTAAATAATAGGTCATTAGTCTGGGTCTTGACCTTTAACTGTTGCTCTGCAAGAATAGACACAACAGAAAACCTCATGCTATGCACATATTAGGATGGAGAGTTGGATATATACGAAAACCTGATTCAGATATACCCAAGCAGAATCATTCCTACTAAGTCGAGTTTGTGCTTCCATCAAATTTCTAAGCAAATTGTATATACAGAAGTGTACAGACTCGTGGCGCATACTCTGGTTATCTAAACATATTTAATGAAATTTAAAATGCCATGGCCTGGTATGGTTCACCGCTGTAGAAAACAATGAACAGGTTTTGGGTGGACTCGGCCGACAAAACTAAGGTGGTGAGAGAAAAATCGTCACAACTATGGTTATTTATATGCTGTAAAACATCAGCATATTCAACATACAAGTTGGTTCCGCATAGAATGTTACCTAAATGCAACATTTTCTTTACAATAAGTCATTACACTTCTTACAGATGAATGTGGTTAGTTATCACTAGCCTTTGACAAACCATGCAATTGGGGATACAATAGGCATGTAAAATTGAACAAAGCAAGTCACCTGGAGTGCAAAACAAACATTGCTTACATAAAATTTAGCAGATAATAGGCTGTACAATGGTAATCAAGGATGTAAATTTCTACTAAGATTCCTTTAATGATATATTAGTTTACTGTATGAAAACAGATGGATATATGAGCGATGGACTTACTGGCCGATGTGGAAGAACTAGAGGATTCAGCATGTAGTTGGAATTCGGTCCACTGAAGTATTGGGGATGATGATATTTACAGGTAGGTCCAAATTTACATGTTCCTGTCTTCATGTAATGTTCGCATTCTGGCTGTCCAGGCCGCTCTGGAAAGCCATGTACTTGTTTGTTGCAGCTTGAAGGCCCAGCTGAAGGATAAAATGGTGCATAAAGATTGCCATAAGAGACTGAAGAGGTGGGGCTTTGGTGTGATAAGCCATATGGATGCCCTGCTTGAACAGTTTGCTGCCCCCCAGCTGGCATAACTTGGTTCATAGGTGACTACATATAAAATAGAGTAACAAGTTCATTAGGGAATGCTCTTTTCATGTCAATGATAAAGATATGACGAAATTACAAACTAACATCCAATTGTTGGGAATTTTCATTTCTAGGCCCAATGGCCTCAGTTTTGTGGAGATAAACATATTACTATATCAGTAGGGATAATGGATTTATTTCTCACCACCTTGCTAAGCAATCCAATTTATAACAAAAATAGAATTCCTAATGCAAATACTGAAGTCGCTTTTATGTAAAGAAGGAAGGTCAGAAGTAACAGGAATTTACAATATAAGGGTTCCATCCCTGCATGGCCATAACTGTAGATGAGAGCATCATTGGTGGACATGAGCCTGGTAAATATGACCCTGGCACAAAAGGAGGCCTCCCCATTTGCAAACTGCCAAAATGTGGGTATGGATGAGCAGAGGAAACAGTTGATGGCTGCCCAGGTGGGTAAATGTGGGATGTGTCTGCAACACCAAGTTCTGGATGATGGAATTTGCATGTAGCTCCAAACTTGCAATGCCCAGTTTTGACATAGTAGGAGCATTCCTTTTCACCCTGCACGAACCATCGAAGTTTTCATAAAGTGAACAAACACAACAACTAATTAAATACATGTGGACTGAATGAGAAATTGAGAACCCCCACCGGACGTAGAGGGTACCCACTGTGATTCAGTGCCACAGGGACAAATCGACCTTCTCTGGGATGATCATACTTGCAATTGGAGCCAAATTTACAAGTCCCATTTTTCACATAGTACTGAAGAAGAACACAAATATTGCAATCAGTCTACAACACATGATACCGAATGAAAAATCTTGTATTATGACACCTGCATTGCCGATTAGAAAGAGCACTAGGATCAGTTTGCTTACCTCGCACAGCAGCTGCCCAGGTCTTTCTGGATACTCCATTGTGTCTATAGTCCTCCCAACTCCATTAACCTGGAAAATTACACACAATCACGCAAACAAATGCTTAAATCAATAACAAACTGGAATTTTCTAAACATAAAAGATTAAATTTCACTCCAGTATCCAGGGATTCTTCAATCTGATGCAGCAAAATCATAGCTTGGTGAAACCAGTTTACTGAAAGGTCTGAATCCTACAATATACTCATTGCAGGCATGTGAACAAAGCATCCATCCACTCAAGCAAGAGAAAGCACGGACTAGAGCTAATTCCATAGTAGCAGCATTTGAGCTGCAGTGACAGGTCAGGCCTGCAATGCGAGTTAGTGAGAGATATGCCAGTATCCAGTGCCAAAATCCCGAGTTGGAATCGGAAATCTCCACATCAATCATAAGGATGAAACACCAAACCGTATACAATCACATCAGCAACGAAACCTACTAACGACTGGAAAACCAACTTGCATACTGACGTGCTTAGTTTAGTCGTCATCCCTCGCAATCGCAAAAAATATTCAACTTTTAAGGAAGGAGCTCATCTCCCACCAACCAATTGAATGCAATTCAACGCGCCGGTCATTATCAGAGTGGCCGGAGTGCTTCGCGCACCAGCCCTGCCCACCCCACGGTAGTGACTAGTGAAACAGAGCAGGACCCAAAAAAAAAAAAAAAAAAAAAAAAAAAAATCAGGGCGGAGCAGAGCAGAGTGGGGAGGAGAAAGCGGGCGCTCACCGCGGCAGCGCGCCGATCGCGCGGGTGGTTGTAGCGGCATCGGTCCCCGTAGGCACAGGTGCCCGTGCGGAGGTAGTAGGCGCAGTCCGCCTCGCCTCGCCGCTCCGGCAGCCTCGCCTCCGCCGCCTCCTCCTCACCACGGACCTCCAGCTCCTGAAAAGCCTCTGCGGAGCCAGCAGCAAAGCGACATGACAACGGTGAGATCCAAAACCCTAGCGAGCAAGAGAAGCCCGGGCACCATCCCTTCCCCCAAACGAGAGGCAAACCCCAATTGCTCGCAACATGCCGAACGCACGAACCTTCGAGGCCGGTGGTGCCGGAGTGGCCGCCCCCGCCGGCGCTCTCCTCCCCGCCCTGCAGCTCCATCCGCCCGCGCGCAGCAGGACACCGCACCAGCCGAGACCCTTCGCTCGCGATCAGGCGCCTCCGCCTCGCCGGTCGAAGGAGCTCGCCGAAACCTCAAGCACGACAGGGAGAGTGAGAGAGGGAGAAAAATACTGGGATTTTTCCGCGCCGCGGCGCTGCAGAGGTTGCTTCCTGGCAGTTCCAGTCGTCTCCCCCTCGATTGAATGACAGGGAGACGGTCGCGGCTCGCTGCCGTATGCGGTGGCGTGGTCGTGGTGGTGGTGGTGCCTTTTTCCGCGAGGAAGGGGGATGGCGACGCTCGTCCCGCTGACGAGAGGAGCTGGTTCCGGGGGTGGAGTGGTGGTGGGGTTCAGCTCGCGGTCACGGCTTCCGCGGTGACGGTGCGCTGTGGGAGTGGGGGGCGGGAGAAGACCGACCAGGGCGCGGGCGAGGTGGACGCGTGGATTGGCAGAGGGGCGGACGGTTGTTACGGTGTGGCGCGGCCACCGAAGCGCGCGGTCCGGTCGAGGCCGGGCCAGGGCGCCAACGGATGCGGGGGGTGGAAACGGGGAAAGGTGGCCCCGGGGTGGGGCCCGCAGGGGACGTCGGTGGTTCGTTCGCGATGCTGACGTACGGGGCACTGCAGCGGCGTCAAGTGAGAATGCCACGTTACGACGCGACGCCTCCCGGGCTCGCATCCTTTGTGCCTCTCTTTCCCTCCTGCCCCGAGCAGCTCCTGCGCGTCGCCCCAAGAATCTTTTTCTTCAGCTAAAGTGTCGGGATTCCATTTTTTTTTTCTCTTTGGACGATGCAGTACCTCTTTGACATTTCGGCTTCGATACATATAGGAGTATTTGAAAGGGGGGGGGGGGGGGGGGAATTTCGGGAAATCTTGACGAAATTAAAAGATTAGTCCCCTGAAACTCTCTCTAATGGGCACAATTATTCTGGGAGCAAATTCTAAGGAGATGATACACAGCAGACAACAGGATACTGCGATTTTGCAACAATGTGTTACATTCTACATTTGTGCTTCTTCAACAAAATAGTCATGGAATTCTTGGAGAGAAAAATAGCCAGAATAAATTGGAAAAGTACAATATGCTGTGGAAAAAGACAAATATTCGTCTCTTTTTTTATTTGTCCACAGCCATGAAAACTTTGGAACTTTTTCTGGTATAAAAGTGTAGCAGGTGGGTGCAGAATCAAGTGCTAAGATCTCATTTGCCTTCCAGTACGCCTCAGCGGCACATAAAAAACAAAACAATGCATAGTATGAAGTTGACCCCATGAGCCAACCATTTTGGCAGGAAGGCAAGACCACTTATATAATTTAAACTTTCTCTATCCATCACAATGTGCCTTGCTCCTGGTATGGATAATATATGTAGTTACAAGTCTCAAGTCTGTTGATAAATATTACTCCGTTTTAAAATTATTGTCACTCGCTAGTTCAAATTTGAACTAGCCGGTGTCAAAAAAATGAGAACGGATGAGTATGTAATATATGACAATATACAGCAAGAAAGGAGAGAGAAAGAAAAAAAAAAAGGAAAAACGGAAGGTGGAGGGTAGAACCCAGTAACTCTGCATGTGAAATTTTTTCTGGGAAATTTCCTTTGCCTGAGAATTATTTACCGAGGGAATGGATCTGAGTCTCACCACCCAACAAGCTCTCGAACCTGACAGACGATCAAAAACCTTCCCTTTTCCCCCTTTCGGATATGGACAGAACACAAAAATTGCAAGTGAATCGAGCTTGCTTGTAACCTATCAATGCATTTATTGTGACGGTAGAGGAAACTACCCTCGCCGAGGCTTTCGCTACAGAGGCCACAGCTTCTTATTCACATGGAAGAGGCCTACTGGAACTGAAGTCAAACAGGCAATATTATATTGCATTGTCAGCAGCAGCATGTTGAAGAAGACATAATAATTCACAAGAAATCTAACCAACCTGTGTCAAGTGACAGAAAAAATTGTGCTGAGAGGATCACTCCACTCAGCTAAAAAAAAATCAGCGACCGTCACCAGGGCTTGAACTGCCGCCACCTGAAGCAGAAGTCTGAGCTCGCGTGGCCGTGTCTGGAGGGAAACCCCCCTTTGGCAAGATTGCATCGGCAGGCTCAGGCGCTGCCACTGGTGATACTACATGGTTGACAGATTGGTCTTTGGTGGAAATATAATCTGGCCTTAGATCAGGGGAAGATGACGATGCAGCCAACGCAGCAACAGGGAACCCGATAGGATAGGGAGCCATTGGCATTTCAGATAGGGGCAAAGCAGATGAATTGTATCCTACTGTACCGATTGGGTGATCATATTTGCAAGCAACTCCATATCTGCAATATCCATTTTGGGCATAGTAAGCACAAGGCTGAGCACCCTGCAAGTAAAAGATAAGAGAGATTGATAAAGATTGCAATTCGATTCTCAAGGATATAGAACTTTCTAGGCATATGAAGAAAAAGGTGAAATATCATACAAATTTGTTTCAACAGTTAATTGACAGATGAAACAGGCAAATGTGATATTTCAAAAAAAAAAAAAGAGAGACAAATTTGCAGGAAGAATGTTGAGCTTGTATATATGATAGTTCAACAAGAAGCATAAATCTTGAAGATAGCAGAATCAATCTATTGCACAAACTTTCAACACATATATGACACTTAAAGAGCTTACAATACATGAACCTTTCATACACAAAATACATAGCATCAAACTTGCTGGTTGGGAAAATGATTTTCATAAGCCTTTCAAGGTTCGAACAGGTACAGGTAGATATCATGAGTGTAATGAAAATAAACATCGAAGCTCATGATGCCCTGTTCTAATGAGGAGCTTTGATTTATGAAAATATATGGGAACCTTGTTAGAGCTATTTATATGTGATTTATCCGATCCATGAGTAGGTTCACAAACAGGATAAATGATTGGGAAAAGGAAGACTCATCTGATAGGTTCACATATCAACTTTGTGCAAAAATATTACA
>BCLG01003203.1:21942-35011 GCA_001602295.1 Zoysia matrella
TCCATTCTGTGGCGCCATAAATGTGGAGGCGATAACGGTTGGAGCTAAGCATGCTTTATGGCGCTTTTGGGTGAAGATATGTACTCTAGATGCTGTGAGACTGTTTTTTTATTATTTTCCTTTTTATTCATTACTCCCAGTAGCATAAAATGGGAATTGAATGACATTGTGTGTTTGTGGGTGTTTTTTTGTTTTTTGAAGCAATTGATCCTCTAACATCAGTTGCTCGCATCGTGAATAAATTTATGAGTGCAAAACACGACGCTTATTTTTGGACATGGTGCACGATTATTTTATTTGTGATAAGGTTTTGTTATCTTTGTCAATTTAATTGAGTTCGACTGTCTACATTACGCGTATCGTAGATGTATATTTGATGTATCAAAACACAACACTAGTTTAGTGTTTGGCTTTGCGGCTTGTGCGTGTCATTTTACCCGACAAACAATGTTTTTAAACGTGAAATTTTATCCTCTCCGTTGATTCTGTCGATCGAGACCTAACATCCACACGCTCGTATCAAGCTTGATGCGGCATCGTGATCTTTGACGTACAGTGTTTCGTTCACGGAGTTTTATCCTCTCCGTGGATCTTGTCAGCCATCACCATACGAGATTTCATATGGTGCAAACTAATTGTCTTATAAAAAACAAATCATTGTACAATTTTTTTTTGCAACTGTTATTTCTTTCCTGAGAATCCAACGGAGCAGTTTGACTTCACCCTAAATGGCTACAAAATCAGTAGCGGCGGCTGCCACATCAAGCAAGGGCAGTATGGACTCACCGTCAATACAGCTAAAGCGCTTTAGCTGTATTGCCCTGAAAGCATCTGTCTAGGCTTTCCCCACGCACACGCACACGCACGGACATATATATGCTCGTTCTCGAGAGCGGGGCAAGGCCAACCGATGTCATGATTCGTCCACGCAGAGAGTGTTACGGCGGTGATCCGTCCACTCGGGCCGTTATGGGCAGGCGCGCTAGCTTCGCGTGGTGGACAGGCCACGAGCGGACGGTCAGGCGTGGCGGCGGCAAAGGGCGGGCGGGGTGGGTGCCGGGTGGCCGCCGGCCGAGACTCGGCCGAGCGGCAGCACGCGGCCAGAGCTCCGATGCGCGCGCGCGTGGGTCGGACGCGCGGAACCGGTGGATAATGGATTCGTTGGCCGTCGCGCTCCTCCCACTCGCTCTCCGAGGCGCTTTGCCTGCCTCGTCTGCCGGTGAACAAAGGGTGAGGCGAGTGAGATTAGGCCAGGAAGCATAAGATAGATTCAGGAGCAACAGGCAAAGCCGGCCCTAGCTTTTGAGTTTTGAATTACCAGCTGGCGTCAAAAGAAGAATACACTAGCAGTGATCTTGCGTTCGTCTACCCTGCCTCCCACGTAACAGAACAGTACAGTCGATTCTGCTAGCTACTGCTAGAAAGTACTCCCACTCGTAGAAGAAAGTTACATTATCAGGTACTGTAGCACTGCTAAAGTAAGATTCTGCCCGGGACAGGTTGGGCCACGAATCCAGATCCAACGATGTTCGTGCTCGAGTTTGGTCCTAGACCAAGCGGTTACACATATCGTTGAGAAGAACATTTCAAGTCGAACAAAAGCAATCTTCCTGCTTCTTAAATTTGTACAAAATAAACAAGTTCACAAGGATACAAGTGCAATTTTCTCAGCAAAATGTAGCCCGTCCGCTTACCTGACAAAATTGAATTGATCTTTAATGGACAGCTAATTAAACCCAGGCAGTTAGCACTCGCCCGACATCCCCGCCAATGCTGACTTTTCCGCGCTTCCCCTCCATTCTTTTTACCCCCTTTCCCTTTCCCTCCATCCGGAGAGAGGAGCAGACTTTTTGGCCGCACGCTGTTATCCATCCATCCTCGCGGACTCGCGGTTCTCTTTTCCTTCTCCCCTTCTGGACGGGCCCGGAAATTTTGATCCGTTTCTCGGCAGCCGCAGTTTCTGGTAGTACGGTGGTACCCCGGCGGCGCCCCCGAAATCTTCCTTCTTCTCCGGGGACAGGAAGGAGGCGGGGATTTGCTGTAGGTTTCCTTCCCCGTGCCGGAGGTGTTGCGCTCGACTGGGTGATGAGATGGGGTTCTTGGCGTGCTTGTTCCGGTGTCCTCAGGAGGGAATGGAGGAGGAGGAGGAAGACGGCGACGAGAAGGAGGGGGAGAAGTTCAGGATCAACCGTCAAGTCGCCTCAGGTGATTTTGTTTGCTACTGTTTCCCTATGCTTGGTCGATGCAGTATCTTGTTCTTCACGGTATTCAAGGCACTTCTACTCGTACCTACCACGTTATAAACGTGGTGTTACTCTATGGGGCGCGTTTAATTATGTGTGAAAGGAATCGTGATTAGCGAACTCGAGTATATTTTTGGTTCGTTGGGGATGATATAGGCCGCAGCAGGGTAATCCCTTAGATGTTTGCGGAGAACTAAAACCAACCAAGATTTTTTTTCTTCTTTCTAAACGCTATCCTCGAGCTCGACGTAGAATTGATTCCTGGAAGTTGCACGACAATCAAAAGTTCAAAGCTCTTAACATGTGTAACTTTCAGAGAAAATTGGAAACGAAAGTGTGAAAAAATGGTACTAGTTAAGCACCGCAAAGAAAAATATTGGCAAGAATGCATAGAAGCAGGAACTGTTAGAAAAAATTGCTTGTCTTTGTAGTCTTATTTCATTGACAGTGAGTGTGTGCTGGTTTTGATTGTCATTAACAGAGGACCATATAAAATCTGCAGAGAGTTGCGCGCTGAAGGCTGAGGCAATGACACATGTGGAAGGAAACCAAGTAATTGGTAGAGATGGTGAAGCGACTATCTTCACATACCGTCAGCTTGCTGATGCTACTAAAAACTTCAGGCAGGATTGCCTTTTGGGGCGAGGAGGATTTGGTTCTGTGTACAAGGCCACTCTTAGAGATGGGCAGGTCTGTGATTGTTGGTCATGCTTCTTGTTGTTTAGCTATGCTGCAGGCTTACAAAAATTACACTGACTGTGATGCTAATATGAAACATTTTATTTTGGTGATGATGGTTATTTAAGTGTTAAGAGCTTGTTTTATTTTCTATGTTTGTCTAATGTTTCTGCCACAATTTCTTCATATCAGGTTGTTGCAGTAAAGCAACTTGATTTAAATGGGCTTCAGGGGAACAGAGAGTTTCTTGTGGAGGTTCTGATGCTCAGCCTCTTGCATCACCCTAATCTAGTGAATTTGTTTGGGTACTGCGTTGATGGCAATCAGCGCTTGCTCGTCTATGAGTATATGCCATTGGGATCACTGGAAGACCATCTGCATGGTTAGTAGGCCTAATAATTTGTTTTAGCGTTGTGTTTTGGAAATGTATACTGCCCACTGCAGGTGCTGTTTTTGACGTTATCATAATTTTTAGGATTGTATGACTTCTCTTTTCAGTCGCACATTAAAATTTTTTTATTATGCCACTGATTCAGTTGTAGTTTGGATCTATGCCACTGCCTTCTGGCTTATTTATCTGGTGTTATTAGTTTGTGTCATTAATTTTCTCCCTTTAAAAGATTTTAAGTAATTGGATTTGGCAAGATCAAGTATTCTAGCTTTCAAAATGATTTACTAATTTAACTCATTAACACTGAGTTCTTATTAGACAATAGGGTGACAAAAGCAGAAATGTAGAATGCACATAAAATACAGGTATAAGCTGCTTAAGAGTTTGCCATGACTAATTCGCTGAATGATTTTTCAGCATTGCTTGATAAGGACAATCTTTTTGTCACTGATTTGTTATTTCTGTGATGATTTTCCATTTTCCATTTCTTGGCTGCTAAACTGTATTCTAGTTATCTGTCTTTAAATTCTTTTGGTGTTACTTGTTGGACATTCCTTTAAAAGGTACTTTTGATGTTTTCAACAGACCTTGGGCCCGACCAAGAACCTCTAGATTGGAAAACACGGATGAAGATAGCTGCCGGTGCAGCTGCTGGCTTGGCGTACCTGCACGATAAGGCAGATCCTCCAGTTATTTACAGAGATATCAAACCATCAAACATTCTTCTTGGTCACGGATATCATGCAAAATTGTCTGACTTTGGGCTTGCTAAGCTTGGTCCTCTAGGTGATAAGACTTATGTGACAACCCGTGTCATGGGCACATATGGTTATTGTGCTCCAGAGTATGCCTCAACTGGGAAGCTAACAATTAAGTCAGACATCTATAGTTTCGGTGTTGTGTTCCTTGAGCTCATCACTGGGCGAAGGGCACTTGACAGTGATCGGCCTCCTGGGGAACAAGACTTAGTTGCATGGGTATGCAGTTGGCCAAAAACTCATATTCAGTTAAAAAAAACTAAAGGCATATTTTTTGACGTACTAAATGCAAATTAAATTACTAGGAGGTTATGGGAAGAAGTGTCAAATTATTATTAAGATGCTCGTGCTATTATTGTTTCATTTAGATTATTTTATCAGATTTGTCTATGGTTAACATTGTTATTGTATAGTTAGTGTCTCTCTTTCCTGCTCTATTTCAAAACAAAAAAAAAAAGATGATACAGGATTATGTATCAAGGAGACATTATCTACAACATCCAAGTATTATGGTGTGAACCTTTTCCTTGCAGTCAATAGGTTTATCAACCAAACAACTCCTGTTTCAACAGTGTTCCTGATTTTTTTTTTAAAAAAATTGTTCCTTATTTTAAAACTTGATATTATATGAGCCCCATTTCCAGTGAAAGTTGGTTCTTGTTGCATCAATAATTTAGGTGTCCCTGATTTTTCCTGTTTGATAGCACAAATATATGTTTAAGTTAAGGAGCACAAGTGTATATTGACTTCAAATTTTCTACAATCCTCCTGCAGGCTCGTCCATTGTTCAAAGACCAAAGGAAATTTCCCAAGATGGCTGATCCTTTGTTGAAAGGCCACTTCCCAAGGAGGGGTTTATACCAGGCCTTGGCTATTGCTGCAATGTGTTTGCAGGAGAAAGCCAAAAATCGGCCTTCCATTAGGGAAGTTGCTGCTGCCCTCTCTTATTTAGCGTCCCAACCCTATGAGAGGAACAACGCTGCTGCCCGCCATAACTCAGCCGGTCCTTCTTTGTCTAGAGCTCTGGATGATCAGATTGACCAACACACCATGGTTCTTACTCAACAGGGAGCTCATAGAATACAGGGCCAATCAAATCATGTCGTGGCTGAAGTAAAAGAAACGTGCTGGAGCGGATCACATCGTGCAGAAAGGGGCAGAGTTGCTCCAAATGGCATTGATAGAGAGCGTGCACTAGCTGATGCCAATGTATGGGCCAAGGCTTGGAGGCGCCAAGAGAAGGCAAGCATAGTGTTGTAACTGATCAGAGCCTTTCACAGTTTCACTATGACATCTGCCTGAGTTTTGGCATGATGCCATGACTATGCTCTCGGGTGACATTTTAAATGAACATGTGGGCTACATATTACAAGGATGCTAGAAGAAGAATAACAAGCAGTCGAATTGTAGAACTTCACCAGAGTGAGCGCTTCAAATATTTCACCGGTGGAGTGTACTGCACTCAAAATTTGTCTTACAGGGTTCATTTTGGTTTATAGGCACACATGCAAATTTTCATAGACAGATTTGCAGAGGAGCAAGTATATGTAGTAGATCGCTAATACATCCATTCCAAATTATGTCACTCTGGCATCTTTTAGTTTTCTCAAATTATAAGTTATTCTTTGCCTCAATCTCTCTTCCTCGTTTTTTATGCATTAAGTGCAGAGGATGTTATCTCAATGTAGAGACATGGGCAGGTCGTTATCAAGGATTAGTTTCTTAGGGCAACCACAATGTGTGGACCATAAGAATGGCTAAGTAGTAAATGAGTTTTAGCTGTTGATAGATGTATAATGTGTGAGAAAAACTAAAATCAACTAGAAAATAAAAAATTATGTGCAACACCAATAAAAATTGAAGAAGAGAGAACAACTAATTTTTTATTCCTTATGGCTTGACCATATCACTATGGATAGTTGTTTTCTTACAAATTGCACAATGGTTATGATCTAAATATTTTATAGCTTATGGACAACTTTTGAAAGACATTGTGGATGCCCTTAAGGAAAAATAGCGCAAGTAAACAAATTTGCATGCTCCATCTCTCTAGATAGATTCTCTATTTGTAATGGTGTGATAGATACAGTGCATCATAAAAGTACAATATAGCAATCTCCATACGGAAATCATATAGAGCCAGAAAGATGGAATCAAGGTCTGCGCCATTGGTGATGGAACATGAAATCAAAAATTTGTGAGGACTTCCCCCCAGCCTATGAGATTATGTTTATAATCACCTACAATCGCTTTTACATTTTGTACTAGCACGCATAAGCTACAAATAGTAGCTTTTTACCATATCTACCTTCTCACCATCTATAATACATACCGGATAAGTTGTTTTGCCAAGCAGTTTTCACATAAAAAACAAATTATGCGGATGAGCTAGATTAGTGATTTTTATGAATAATCCAAAGTGTAAGGTATTTTTTTTAATAATCATAATCCCAACCAAAGGGACTCTAAAGTAGAAGAAAATTTTCAATAAATATTCTAGTCAAGAGACATAATTAAGCAATCAAGCAAGGCAAGGCATGACTCTTGAAAGGATCTAAAGGAAAAGCATTTGAAAGGAGCAAGAGGTGAAAAACAAACAGTAACCGATGAGTCATCTAGTTACTGCAACTTTTCCCAGCTGAAGATGTTAAAATGCTCTAAAATGGACACCCCTATCATTATTGTGAAGGATTAGCATCAAGATTCAGGAGCTTGTGAAATTTTAGACAGTACAATTACATGTAATCTAACATAAGTTTGTTGATAATGTACACATAATTATATGGGAATGGTATTCGCTAGTACATTGCAAGTACCAAGAGTTACGTGCTATGTTTTTAAGGCAGTAAGGCGAGGTGCGGCGCTTTACCCCCTTCTAGACGCCTAGGCGACTAAGGCGTGTGGCGAGGCGACGCCTTATAACACATCCTAAGGCGAGAAAAAAGATAAGATAGCTGCAATTCAGTGGCACATTTGGCCCATAACTTTCTCAGCTACTGGGCCAGCAGCCCAGCACAGCCACCCCACCTCTCCCAACCCCACACCCTGCCCAGCTGCCACAGCCGCCACCACCAGCACCACGCAGCAGCTGCCATGCCATGGATCTGGTGGAGGCAGCCACAGTTCTGGCGGAGGTGATGGCGGCGGGCTTGGATCTAGCAACAGAGCTGGGCAACGGCAGCAGATATCGCTTCTGCTGGGATCAGGGCGCCGCCGACTGAGAAGAAGGCTGCCGCCGCCGCTTCCAGATGCCGCCGCCCCTCTGTTTTCTCTCTCTCTCTCTTTCTCCCTCTCGATCTGTGGTGGACTGGTGGCTCCTGTACGCGCACATCTTTTTCCTGCCCACGTGCGCCCGCCCCCGCTCAGTTTCCCACCTGTGCGAGCGCCCCCGCTCGGTTTCCCGCCCGCCAGGCTGTGTTGCCGCGCTGCGCTTGCAGATGGCGTCCGATTCAGGCCTCTGGGCGTCCAGGCAACGACAAAGTGCGCCTAGTCGACGCCACAATGCATAAGGCGGACGCCATACCTTCAGTGGGCAAGGCGGGCAGGACGCCTAGCGTTGGAGCTCGCCTCAACGCTAGGCTTAAAAACCAAGGTTACATGGAACTGAAATGGTTGACTGCCAACTAAAATTGGCAATGTTATGCAGACAAGGATATTGCCCTCTAGTTGCCCTCAGGGTATGTAACATTTCGTCGCACATAAATGACAACATAAAACTTATCTGTAGCCTGCACATTGATGATCAAGGGTACCAATCAGCAACCGTGGCAAGAGTGGCAATTGAGATAAGCAAGATGGCCACTGAGGTTAACATTCTTGTACCTGATGAGATCATGCCTACTTGTTCAGCTCATATATATGCTGCATGAAGGAAGAAGGAATACAAGGCTATCCTATTAAGATCTCTTGCCTCTTGTTTTAATCAAGCCAACCTGCATGCTCAGCCACATAGCTGCTGCTCAACCACAGCGAGGTAACCGCTGTAGCTCAGTGCCCAAATAAGAAGCAGCCTCAGCAAGACGGCTGTCATTGGAGACCTTAAAAGCTGAAACAAGTGCTTCCACTCGCATCAAAGCTGATGCTGATACTGATAGAATCATTCCCTGGGCTAGATATTGTCTGCAAGAAAAGGCTAGACCATATAACAAGCGAGTCAGCAATAGGCAGCTGTCATGCTTCAGCAAGTCCAGGACAACACTCAACCTAGGAAGATTGGTCAGCAAACCCACTGTAGCCTCTCGAGGTGCAGCCTTGAGTAACAGCACCACACAATCTGATGCTAGATCACTTATCTGTGGATCTGAATTGCCAACTAACTCGAGAAAAATACCCACATTGCCACCAAAATCACATATATCCATGATACAAGATTGTTGATCAACAGCAATGCTCATGCTGAAGGCACTGTCAACAAGGAGTGCTGGCTCTTTGGAAAGAGCAACACTTCGGCTGCTGCCAGTGCCGCGGATAATGAAAGCTCTGCAAAGTTCAAGGGTGGGTTCAAGAAAAT
Source organism: Zoysia matrella (assembly GCA_001602295.1). Lineage (NCBI taxonomy): Eukaryota > Viridiplantae > Streptophyta > Magnoliopsida > Poales > Poaceae > Zoysia > Zoysia matrella. The sequence continues at coordinate 30,523 of BCLG01003203.1, forward strand.
CATCCATATCTTTCGCCGCAACAAACTCAAGCAGGTTCCCTAGTCTTCTGACAACTTGAAGCTGAGAAAGAATATGGGTGTCCATCTCAGGAGCAGATGCCAGAGCAAAGCAAAGCTTGACATTGCTTACATTTGCATTTGATAAATCTCCAAGCAAGAATTCAAAGCATTGGGATACTGTTGCTTTATGCAGAATATCAGAGACTTTGACGCAATCATGTTCCATTAGCATTACTAGAAGTTTCTGAGCATATATGGGTATGGGATCTTCATCCTCTGCAAATGAAGGGTACAGTGGCAGAAAATGCTTCTGGGAGATCGATTTCAAGTTTGATTTCACTTGTTCATCAGCAGTTAGTGAAGAATCACTGAAGATCACAATCATCGCGTCGAAGAGTATCTTCAAACACAAAAATCTGGCATCGCCATCTTTATTGCCCTTGTATAAAATGGATAGGCTTGGAAGGATACGATTACTGAATATTTTATGTTCATTGAGTATAACAGAAGGCTCATCCGTAGCTGCCTCAAGAACCCGCAACAATGTCATTTGGAAATCATCCCTAGCCTGAAAGTACAAAGATGGACATAAATAATCTGGCAAAGCCAATATGTAATAAGATAATACATGATGCAGTAAAAAAAAACAATGTTAAAGCAGTAAGCCAGTAGCAGGACGTTAAAAACAGTAACGGTGCAACAAAGCAACACCTAAGCTTCGAAGTCTCCATATATTCTCCAACAGTGCACTATCCATACAGCTCACAAAAAGTACCTGAAAGGGTGCCTCCAAAATCTTTATCAGATTTGCCAGCTGAAGTAATACATGACTTGTCACAACTCTGTGCTTGAAAGATGCACTTCCAAGAAGATGAAGGATAACAGGGAAGAGATGAATTGTGCTCTTTGGATGAGCCCGTCCAGCTAAAGCAGTAACAGGCCCATGGCGTTTGCCTGCCATAACCTGCTGTATATCACTGGATATTGTATCAAGAATAGTTGGGACTAAAGAAGCAACCAACTGCACAAATGCTTCTGCACACTGATGAATGAAGCCCTCCTTCTCCTTTCCTAACCTATCAACTGCTGATATTAATTTTGCATTGCAGAAAAACAGGGGAAGCCACCTTTGACTGTTTTTGCAAAGAAGAGCAACAAACAAAAGGGTTTTCCCACGCAGAACATCAGTTCCCTGTTCTATCAGAGAAACGAGTCCAGGAACCAATTGCTTGTCATCCGATAATGAAAGAACATAGCGGTTCATATTTGTTACAGTGTGACTATTAACTAATGCTGAATTGAGAATATTCAGACTAGTCTGCTGCTCACGTGGATTTCCCTTGACAAGTGTACATGCAATATCCTTGAATGATAGCTTCTCCAGTATTAAATGAATAGAAGATGGGCTGAAGCGAGCAAGGCGAGACAAACACGATCCGGCAATGAACCTTGTACTCTCTTGCTTTCCATTTGCTTTATAGATATAGCATAGATGTCCAATAGCATCCTGGGAAGCAAAACGTGATGTCCACTCTGTTCCTTGACTACATATGTTATCAATTGTTCGCAGGGCATACAGTTGGGCTAGATCATCTTCACCCTTACGCAGGATAGATGACACCAGACCAATTACAGCACTAGGAACCTGAACAATTTGCAACTCAAACAAGTCAAATCAGGTATAAACACTAGTCTGAAATTTGTATATATATATATATATATATATATATATATATATATATATATATATATATATAACCCCCTTTTGATATTTAACTGATGATGTCAGGAGTCAGGACAACATCGTTAGTTCATTATTGAGTTAAAAAAGTGGTCCCAACATCATCAATTAAAATCCAGAGGGAGTAGAAAATTATGGAAACTACATGAGCTTAAGGACCTATGCATGTTTCAGAGTACCTCTATAATTAAATATAGGATGTTCAGAATAGCTAATTGATAAAATTAATATCAACCTGTATGCATATAATATCAACCTAATAGTAGTGTTATGGCATTGGCACGTCACCAAAACTTTGTAAGCTAAATCAGTTTTTTTAAGTTTCCATCAAACTATATTACCATGTTCTGACAGTTGCACATAAACTGTTAAGATAGCATGCCTATAGCACAAATACTAGTAGTGTGCATCCATTAATTGCTATGTACTTGAGTTGTACAGCAGTGTACCTACACAAAATTTACATATTCCAATTTCTTGACATTTCAACTTGGGAAGATAGCTGACAGGAAATGCAAAGATACTCCACAACACTATCAGTAACATGTAGTAGATACTTCTACCATCCAGTAATTTATAGTAAGGTAATGTACTAGCAGGAAATACAAAGATGCTCACACAACAAAGTCAGTACTATGTATTATACATTTCAACCACCCATTTTTTACTTTGGTAATGAACTAACCTGCCATGAAGTTGCAGCCCTATTATCCTTCAAAGGAGATTCTTGAGCATTGATTTCTTTGGTATCTTGATCAGATTGGGTAGAAATATAGAATAATAATTCTCCTAGCGTTGCCATACAGAATCTCCTGAGCTTATCATGCTTATCCCTTAACCCATCTGATAGTGCATTAAAAATCCCAGAATTTGCCAAGTCCACATCAAGAGCAGTGGAATATCGTATCAACAACCCCATAAGTGATGCAATTTGGACACGTAAAACTGGTGATTTTGACAGTCGAAGCATTTTTATAAGTAAAAACATAATTGGGCCATTAGTTATTTTGTTTGCAGCATCTGAGTTCATGCTTAACGTCTCCAGGTATCTGATAGTATTTTGCTTTTCTGAAACCTGAAAAGTTCCACTTAAACTCTGAATTATCTGACTGTTGAATGCATTCAGCTGCTCTTGTGGTAATTTGATATAGTCAGATGCTGTAAGAGCTTTAAAAGGAAGCGTGGGAACTGTGTCTACAGCTTTATCTGCCTTCTTACTAGGCATGATTGGTTTGACTGCAAGATCTGTCGGATGCCAAAATGCTTCATAAACATTAGAGTACGGCTCGGCACCAGTTGCTGCAATAGGAGCTACCTTTGCACGTTGTGCTTTCCTTGTACAAGTACTAGATGGAGTAGCTACCACATCAGGATGCTCAGTTTTTATCATGATATCAGACTTAAGTAAACCCTCATCATTGAGTATATCAATCTGATTCTCTTCATTAACATCAGTGGCCTGAGGTTTTTCATGCTCCGTGGATCCAGGATTATCTGATCCATCAGTGCCATCCGGGGCATCAATCTCTGGATTTTCACCAAAATCAAGCTCCATGTCATTATTTTCTATCTTAACTTCTGCCTCGTTCTCAGATGTTTCTGTGGGACGTCTGTAATTCTCCTTGTCCTTTTCCCTTTGCAAATTCACCTTAGCAATGCGAGACATCCTGAGAATATTTACACCCTTGAAGGCATCAGCCTTCGAAGGCTTCATACTATTTTTCTTGCCACTTTGCACATTCTTAACAGGCGTCATGAGCCCCTTCGTAGAATTTTCATCCTTCCTTCTAAGGCCACTGTGCTCACGGGGCTTGGTTGGTGTCAACTGTCTGGAAGGTTTATCACCATTTCTCTCAGCTAAATATGGTGTAACAGAAAGTTCAACCATGTTGTCAAAAGCAGGCTGAGGTGGCAAAGAAACCATGGGTATACTACTCCTCCAAAAGTTGTGCTCACATAGTTCAGACCACTGTAATCTTTCTGCTGGATCTTTCATGAGTAAGCAATCAATCAGATTTTGGAAGGACCTTGAGGGGTTATCAGGCAATGGTGGTGTAGGATCTGAAATAATAGATTTGACTAACTGCGTAAACTCCCTGGCCACAAATGGGGGCGTTCCTGTATAACATTCATACAAAACACAACCAAGCGCCCAGAAATCAGAAGCATATGAGTGGACTCCACCCTCTTGAAATAACTCAGGAGCCATATAGCATGGTGTTCCCCTCATGGGTTGTGGTACCTACAAGCCAGTCTACATTTAGGCTAAAAATGGAGATGGCAGCATAAACAAAACTTTTAAAGCTTACATCTCCAGGACTGGTCTTCTCGATGTCCTTTAAACGCCTTGCTAATCCGAAATCACACAGCTGGAACAACAGAGTAATATTGTTAATTTCAGCTTGTTATGCCCTGCTTTGGTAATGCTCTATCTCGCTAATCATGTAAGCAACAAGTACCTTCATGCATCCAAATTCATCAAGTAGAATGTTTGATGGCTTCAGGTCGCAATAAATAATTCCTTGTGAATGCAGGAACCTACCAAATAAGTCAGTATATCAGAGTTCACCAATTACATGCAATAAATATATGACACAGTTAGGCAAAAGAACATTACTGAAGAGCTTTGACGAGATTATAACCAAGGTCATGTATAGAATTTTCAGGTAGCTTCTTATCCTGCAGACAAACATAATCTATGTTGAGACACGGGGCATATATATATAAGGGGGGGGGGGGGGGGGGGGG